>JAQQAE010016462.1:0-11755 GCA_029823295.1 Pseudamia nigra
GGGGGGTGTTGTCCCCCTCAATAAAAGTAACCATTAAGTTTGTTTATTTTCATTTTCTTGATTGTTGCTTTATTTTGATTTTTAGAAGATTTTGTAGATTTTGATTTAGTACAGCATCTGCTGCCATCAAAATGAACAAAATAAGTTCAAATTTACTCATTTGTCATTTGTTTAGTTTCATTTACTTACTTGTTTAGTCCTTTCTTGATTTTTTTCATTTTGTTGTCCATTTTCTTCATTTTTGTTCATTTTTCTTGATTATTTGACATATTTTCACTCCTTTTACTTCTTATTTTTGCTAATTTATTTTTTCATTTTCTTGATCATTTTTGCTCATGTTCTTGATTATTTTGTCCAATTTCACTCATTTTTTGACTTTCATTTGTTTTTCCCAAGTTTTCCAGTTATTTGGTTCATTTTTGAGCATTTTCTTGGTTGGTTTATTCATTTTCTTGAATTTCATGATTATTTTGTTCATTTTTTTTACACATTTTCTAGGTTACTTTCTTCATTTTGTTCATTTATTTATTAATTTTCTTGATTATTTTGTTCATTTTTTCTCAAATTATTGATAATTTGCCCCCCCTCCGCCCAATGGTCAACAAAATGTACACCAGTGATTGTGTTCATAATGCCTACAATGAAAAACAAGTCAATGTAAATTTAAATATAGCTGCATTATTGTGCATCTGTCCTACTGTTCCAACTATGTGCCGTATATGAATAATGAAAAATACTGGCGATTTATGTCCATTGATTCCTGCACAGTCACCATGATCAAGCATTTTATTCTTTACAATATCAGGAAATAATTTGAACAAATCAAATAAAGCCATGCTGACATGAGTTTCATGTATGACTACTACAAAACCTTTGTGAACTTTGCTCTTTGTCCTGTTATCATAGATTGTTATGAGAAATGGCCTGCACAGGAATTTCAGTGATTCTCTTTGGGCAAGATGGGGTGATTGTGTTTCACCTTTGGGGAATAAGGACTAGGTGTGGGCAGTTTATGAATGCCAGAGACAACATTTTTATTCAGGAATCAAATTTGTACCAAAATCCAAAAGCGATTGGATTGAAAATAAAATGACATCTAGTACAAAACAATTTGAATGCCATTATTTGTCTTGTAAAATGTACTTGGAGGTCTGTAATTTGTCCATGCTACTGGAACTAATTGGAAAATTGTCTGGTTTGGAACAGAATGTTGTTAAGTTCTTTCTTCTACTTCCATCCGAGACATTTGTGTTAATAAACCGGCAGTTGTAATCCACAATTAAACTCAGTCTGCTGTGGGATCCAAATCCCTTCAGGCCAGTTTAAAGCTTCACATGGTGACTGAAAAACAGCAGTGATGGAATGAAGAGGAGAGAAACATGGTGACAGACAGTACAGACCATGTACATGACAATAAGGATGAATTGATAGCTTTCTTTTTTGGGTCATTTTATTAGAGTTAGTTACATCAAGGGAGCTTTGATGACTAATCTGCGTCCCGCTGGCTGTGTGTCTGAAGATATTTAATACAGTAGTTAAACAGTGGACAATTAAGAGAGACTGAAGATTGTTGAGGAAAGATGGGATTGGTTTCTACCTAAATCTTTCCAGTAGAGGGGAGGCAGATATGAATAGCTGTGGTAATTTGATGAGGCGCTGCCTCTCTGCAGGATCACACAGTGAGAGGAGGCTTTGTTTACGTGCCAAATGGATTTATGGAATCAAATAGAAGTTTTCATTTCCTTGTTTGAGTCGACGTGCAGGGGATTAGAAGGGGAAAAATGTGGGCAAAGATAAAAGTAGTTATCAGACACACTGTGGTGGAACAAAGACTCTTTGGTTTACCTGTTGGTTATGTCCTGATTTTCCATTTAGCTTTGAACAGAGTCTCCATGGTGTATTTGGTAAACTATTTAAGCTGATTTAGTCCCTTTTGTCCTCCTGAAGCTGAATCTCATTTATGTGCTAGCAAAAGGTCAATATGCAAATGCATTAATGCCGGTAGAATAACATTTTATGAAATTATGTGTGAATAATACAGATAGATTCAGCCCCTAGGCATAACGTTCATTAAATGTATTAATAGTTATGTGATTTAAGTGGAAAAATATTTAAAGGTTCCATATGCCTCACTTATACAGTATGTGTATGACAAGGTCTTTGGTAAGTGTTGACAAAATAAAGTGTGTTGGTGTGTTTTTTTCTACTATTTCTGATGGCCTCTTTGTAGAAACACACGCTATGATTTTATATATCTTATAAAAATGTGTTGTCCAGTCTACTTAGAAAATGCTGTTATTGGTTGAACAGCAAATAATTCCCAAGGTGATCTGCAATAAGATTCTCACAAAAGAACATTCTAAATACATGTTCATGGACAGTTTTGTGGAAAAAAGTGAGGAATATTGACAGTTGCTCATGGGGGCGGGGTTAATTTAAACTTCACTCTGATAGGTCTAAATGTGATATTTTAAAATTCAAATTTAAGATAAAAAAAAATCTAGTGAAGAGGATGGGGCTACGGCATTTTATGATTGGTTATGACTTGTGATTTCACAAATCACAAAAATAAGAAACAGCTCCATATGCACATACCTCATGACTTGGAGTACTGAGCAAGTCCATATTTTCACAGCTTTGACTTATTTTGCATAACAGAGTTTATATCAACCTCAAAACCCAATAAAGATGGATTTTCACAGTACAGTAGCTTTAAGGCTGTGAAGTAGTACATTTTGCAATCTTTAATGTACATAACGTCTCCTTTTTGGTATCAGGTGTCTTGTCTTCAGAGCTACACTGTTTTTCTCCCTCTAATTTAAACCACACAGATAAGGGACATGTTTATTTTTCTACTTTTACATGCATGTGTGCATATTTATTGTCTACACTTGAAAAGAGCAGACAAATCCCACTCATGGTTTGATCTTTCGGCCCTTTTCTCATTGCGAGTCTGACAACATCCCTTGTAAATCATCCTCTCATATCACTTCATGATGTTGCAAAAAATTTCAAACAAATCCGTATCACTCAGAGTACAGGACTGTTGGATTCTCTGGTCATCATGAACAAAAACGACAACTTTAAGGGTGAATTATGGAGCTATTTGTCATGGTGTTGTGTGTATTTTGACTTAAAACATGTTCTTATTGGCTTTGAGTGTGCGGTTATTAATTATCCTGGTCCCACAGCTCTAGAAAAGGAACAGCTGCATTTCATAGAGGACTCATAGACAGCGCTGTATGTAACCAGAGAGACGGGAATAGATCTTAATGCTTTAGAGTGATGGGTTTCGGTTTTAACACAGCTCTGAAGTGGATGAAAGAAAGAAGTGTTTAATTTATTTTTACATGTTGCTTTGGAAAACGATGTGTGATGAAAGATGTGCATTGCCTTGAATGCACTTTTCTGAAAGGAAAAATAGCTATTGACTACAGCTGGGTGATATATTACTAATTATTGTTTTCACAATATATAAATTTTAGATCAGGATTTATTGTGACAAAAGCCCCTTTCGCACTGTTTGGATGTTTTGCCGTCCCTACAACCTTTTCAGGAACCAGGCTGTTTTTTCACACATCCAGACAGCATAGGAACTGGGAACCATGGTATCCTACTATCGATCACTAAGTAGCATAGTGACTGTTACAGGGTCCTGTAACTTACTTTGCTTACGTGAAATCTCAATAAGATACAAATTCAGGTCTCTACAGTGTGAGAATTTCACTTGCATTTGCCCCTAAAAATATGTATGTGCGAACCATAGACTGTAAATATTATGGACAAAGTGACCGTGACGTCCCATTGGTTTCTGAAGGGCTGTTTTGAGGCCAATTGACTTGTCACTTCCTGGACGGCATCTCGGAGCCAAAAACAGAATGGAACCATATTTGGACAAATGGCAGCAGGGCTTACAAAGCAGGGGATCATGGGAGAGCTAACTTAGCCGCTATGTTACTGATGCAGGAAAACTTCACCACCCAGTGTCAAACAAAGTCATATCACAGTATTTAGTGTAAACACCTACCCACCTGACTTTGCTATAGTGAGCTGTTGCTATAGCGACATGTCAATCAAACCCAACCACGGCAATTATTTGTCGGATTTTTTGCTGTAATGTCTTTATAACGAAGTAAAAAGTTACAGATGGACCATCACATTACTTATTAGAGGGTCCAAATAAAATGTTTGAGACCATGATGACCCTCGAAAAAAATTTATTCGCTTAGTATTTTCAGATGAACTCGTAGTCCAGCATATCGAGTGCAGAGATGTGTAGCTGTTGAACGGGGTGAGGAGGAGAAACAGTGGTAGCTTCAGGTAAAGATGAACATCACATTCTTTGTTGCAAAAGAAGAAGAGCCTTTTGTGAAATTTGGGCCACTCATCAGACTCCACAAAAAAAAAAAAAACCGGAATTGTACTTAAAAAAAAAAAAAAAAACAATATTTTAGTGCAGATGTAAAAAGAACACATGAAGCTAGAAATAAAATGAAAGATTATATATTTGCTAAAGAACATGTTCTATGTGTCTTGAAAGATGAGTAAAAATCACCAAAAATGCTGCCGGTGTCTGGCAACATTTTCATGAGAGGCTGACAGGGAAAGAATTAATACCAGTCATATTTAAGCTGTGCGATTAGCCCCGCCTCCATCAACTGCTAGACAATTTTGTGTTTGAAAATTGCCCATGAGAAGTGCATAATTTTGTGTTTACTGTGTTAAAATCTCTGGGTCAAGTATTTTCTAATGGAAAGTGGGTTGTCACAACACCGCACTGTGAAATTAGTTTGTTTGGCTGAATTACAAAAAATTTAAAAAGTCATGGCATTTATAATAAATCATGAAACTGAAAAAAATCTTTTTGGTTTGTTTTATGTTGTTTGTGTTTATGTTTCATGTTGTATTCATCTTTGTGTAAATGTTTTCTTTCTGCGTCTTTCCCGTCATTTTCTTCAAGTAACATCTTTAACATCATCTTTGTTCTTTCAGATCTTGTAGTCATTTTCAGGGGTTTTCTTTGTTTGTTTTTGATTGTTTATATTTGTTAGCACTTTTACATAGTTTTTTTTTCCACATCTTGGTCTAAAACGCTATTGCACTTGGATTTACTTTGTAAAAATACAGATGTGGAGATGTCTTACCTGCACAAAACTTCTGATAAGCTTATGATATTTGCTGCCATAAATGAATCCACATTTCATGCCTTAAAGAGTATTTCAATTTTTAAATGTAAATGATAATAAGAAGTTTAAATGAAGAGTGTTTGTCAAAATAACACAGTAGTAAGGCAACAAAACATACAGCAAAAAAATAAGACGAAATCAAGCCCAAAAATCAAGGAAAAAAACATTACCATGAGCAATATTACTTTGACTTTTGATTAAATGTACTTCTTGTGTCTTTTATATTATATTTGGTATTTTTACATCTTTTACAGTGTTTGGGGTGCTTTACTATACATTTCATGGCATTTTTTATCTGTTTACATTGTTTTAATCTTTTGTCTTTTTACATCTTTATGTTGTATTTTGTCTTGTTGAATCGGCTGTGTCTCTTCACATTGTTTTTGTCTTGCTGCATCTGATACTTACAAATTAAATCCACAAATACAGTAACTACCTGGTTTCCTCTTTAGTGTTTAAAGCTTTAAATACAGATGTAACATTTATTGCAGTAATTGTTGATGCTGACAGATAGGAAACTTTTCTCGCGGGACTCTTCTTGGCGTTGTTACTGTTCAACTCTACAGACTTTACTGTGTGTGGTTGTTTCTGATTTGTATGGAAGTACATTTCCCTCTGTGGTATTCAGCATGAAGATGACGCAGACAGAACACACACAGAGGCAGTTTCTTCGGAAGATATGACCTTTGAAGGGACTGGTGACAGTAGTTCATATATCCACCAATGGTTTTGTCAGGTGGACAGACGTCCATAAACACATTCCAGAAGTGCAGGCATAAGCCATTTTCCAGAGAAGGTGGAAAGCGCCGATGCTAGAATCACAGGCTTGTTTAGCATTTTGTAGTGTGATCAGTGCATTATGAAACTTTACATCTCTGACCTGGGGATTTGAAAATGCCTACGTGGACACGTCTTTTTGATCCTACTCCTAAAGCCTGTGTATTGTCTGCCTCTTCTGTCTGTGTCTCAATCAGAGACTCTGACGCTGCTCTGCGGATGCACCTGGCCCATAAGGTTTCACTTATATGTCCGCTGCCTCGGAATATTAAAACCCTGACAAAAAGTTAAAGTGAACGGTGCTGTTGTTTTTTACCAGACGTCTCCTTCGTGTGGTATGAGGCGTTTTCATCTGGACAGGCACACCAGAAAAGATTTAAAAAACAGCATGACCTTTATTGGGGAATATCATGTTATTTGAGGATGGATTCGGGACTACTTGAGCTGGATGTGGGCTGGGTTGAGTGGGCGACTTGTGGAAGGAGTTTGAAGGTGACTTTAGTCTCAGCTCCTGCATATAGACACAGACCCAGTCATGAGCCTAACAGATGTGGTCCTCCGTTCCTCATCCAGGCTGCGATGGCAGTCATTCAGTTATTCTCTGTCAGAGGTTCAGCCCAGGGAGCGCAGGTTCAGGCCTTGCGTGAGCCCTCCCCAGTGTTTACTCTTCGTCCTGTCAGCATGGCTGGATACGGGCTAAAAACAGCCAGCAGCTGATGATGTCCAGGACTGATAGAGGTATCTGCTTTCATTAAGGAAGACTCTATTAGCCAATGGTGTGAATTTAACGTTTGTTCTTTAAGGCCAAGCCTCAAATAAATGAAGGGTTATCTATAGCTCTGTAATTGAAACCACCTTGACTCTTGTTTCTCTCTCTGCATCCCTCCCTGTCTCTCCAGTGAGTGATTTCATGACTTTTGTCCATTGGCGTCACAAGAACCAGATGTGAGCGAGATTCCTGCTGGGTTCTGTTTTTGATCGAAAACCTGGTAGATGGTTGGATTGATGACATTTTGTTTGCCTGTGAACATGTTCTTCATTGGATTTATGGAGTGTCTCTTCACTTTCAAAACACCTGCTGCGCTGGAGCAAATGTCACATCAAGGTTGATACTTTCACATCCCAGACAGAGAAAAACGAGACTGAAAAATAGAAAGTGGCGCAACATGAAAAGTGAAAAATATCTGAAGCTCGCTGTATAATGTTTGTAAAAGTCGTAAAAGAGATAAATGTGTGGGCTAGAAGTTACTTTTACAGCATGAAGGAGGAGTATCCAACATAAATTTATGCACTGTAAAATGTATTATCTTGACAAATTAAACTACCTCAGATGAAATATTACTAATGTGTTTATGTGCTTTGTTATGAGAGTCTTATCCATGATGGATGTGCCCCGTAGTGCAGCACATTCGTCAAAAGCAGAATCTGAAGTGAACAATCTGAGGTTACACCTAAATGGTGGCCTTTAGTGTTATTTTCACAATTGCTGGAGATATATAACAAAGAAATAGCGGTGCTGTTTGATCAGTTACAGCTGAACTTGTCAAGAAGGAAAACAATTAATGCTGGATATAAGTGTTTTCTCTGATTTGTGTTTAACCTGTGGTTAACCTGATAACTCCTCGAGTGGATCTGGAAAACAGAATGATCGTCTATTCTTTCCCTGGCTTCAGAGGCCCTGTCACTTCACATTAGAGCTAACAGTCAGCTGCACCCCGGTCTGCTCTGTCTGGCAATCAGCTCACGAGCCCCAAACACCTGCTCATGTTAGGCAGTTTCCATGGAATAATGCAGTAATTCCATCAGGAATTGATTGGGATTGGGAAAAAAGGGGAAAAGGGAAAACAAATATGCGTCTGCACATACAGTAGACTCGAATGGAAAGAATGCCACTGTTTGTTTTTTCAAGCTAAGGAAAAACCTCTCCTCTTTAGCTGCAGCAGATCAAAGCAGTTTTGTGATATGCAGGCTCCCAACAGAATTACACCCCCTGCTCCTTTAGTCTGCAGCCCACTCTGATAATTATGAGAAATAAAAGCTGCTGCTGTCTTTATTTATGCTAGAGGCTCTAAGTTGAAGTTCAGACTTAAGGTTTACCTCTGTATTCAGACTGTGTGAAATTCTCCAAAAGCGTTAAATCTAAAGTGGACCGTCGACACACGGAGCCTCTCAGCTCCACACACTACTTCATGTCTTTGCGGTATCTCCTGGATCTTTCTCGTGGCTGTTTTTAGAGAACATGATTCTTATTTGATTCCTCCCAAATCTCATAGAAGACTCCCGCTCTGTACGGACACTTTTCTAACCCATCAGGATTTGTTGAGACTTTTCATCAGGCACTAACTCAGCCTTTAATCTTGTCTTTAATGACACACAAGGCCGTAGCTTTCATCTGAACACTGAGGGAGACATTCTTAGCCAGCGTCTCTGGATCCTCCTGGAAATTTTGGTCCAATCGTTGTGTCCATTTGTGTGGACGGAGCCAAAAAGAACAAAGCAACGAATAAACAAACAGCAACAAAGTCATGAACAAAATGTACAAATAATTGAACAAAATAACCAAGAAAATGAAAAAGTCATGCAAAATAACGATTTAAATGAAGAAAAATGATCATAAAGACCAGAAACAAATCTAATAATCAAAAAAATAAAGAATCATAAAAAATGAGGATAAAAACGAAGAAAAAATGATCAAAACAATGAGAAATCAACAAAAATAGAATGTAAAAAATGCTAATGAACAAAATAACTATGGACAAAAAAAGTTAAGAATGTAAAAAACAAAACTTAGAAAAATGAAGAATTAACAAAATAATCCAAAGAATTTTTAAAAAGGATAAAAATTAAGATAAATGAACAAAAGAATAAATGCATTTAATAGAACTTAACCAAAATGTCAAAAAAGGTCATGAATAATTTATAAGACTGAACCAAGTACTAAACAAAGTGTACAAGAATGAAGAAAATAAACCAAAAAATCAAGTAAAGGAACAAAAATTAACTAAATGTTTTTAAAAAATCATGCAAAATAAGGATAAAAATGAAGAATAAAATGAACAAAAGATTAAATGAACTTAAAAGAACTGAACCAAAAAGTGGAAAAGGTCAGAAATGAACAAAACAATTTGAAAAAATGATCAAAAATGAACAAAGTAAAAGTGACTCTTTAAATATATGAAGCAAAGAGAAAAAGAAAATTAATTAAAATTGCAAAATAAGCAAAAATGTGACCGAGCTGACATAATAACGTGAACAAAAATACAAGACAGTGTGAAGACAATGAACCAAATTATAAATAGAATGAAGAGAAAATGAACAAAAATAAGCAAAAATTCAAAAAAGGAGCAAAAAGGGATAAAGCAATGAGGAAACTGAACAAAATCATGCGGAATAGTTTGCAAAAATGACAAAACAATTTGCAAAGTAATCAACATTCACAAACATGAAGAAAAATTAACAAAATAATCATAAAAATGAACAATAAGCAAAAAATAAGCAACAAACTGAATGAAATGGGACCAAACTAACATTTTTTTTTATTGTAATGCTGACTGTTTGACCTATTTTAGTCTTTAAATGAAAAAGATAATGTGTATAATAATGAGGACTGACATTATTTTGTTCATTTTGTTTTAACATACTGTACTCATTCACACTAAATCAAACATGAACAAAACATTCTGTAAAATGAACAACAATGGGCAGAATAACATCCAAACTGAACGAAATAAATGGAAACAATAATGAAATAAAGATAATGAGCAAAAATAAGTAACAAAATTAAAAGAGAATGAATGAAAACTGTGACGACCCGCTTCCTCTTGGGTCTTGTGGTGTTGCATGTTTGCTGCATAGCTGGAGGTGTTTCCTCAGCTGTTTCCTACACATTTCTTATAAGTCACTGTTCTTCAGTCCCTGTTAGGCCTAAGAGCTCATGCTTCAAGTTAAGGTTCTGCGGCATTCATTTTGTTTGGATCAGGTAGGTACATTTATCTGTGATGGCTTCTGTGGAGGATTTTCTTCACTCTCCATCGGAGGAGTTTTTAGAACAATGTTCACGTGAGCAACTAGTGAAGATTGTGGAGCATTTTGTGATGGATGTTGGAGACAAGAGGATGAAAGGGAATATGAGACAGATTATAAAAGAGAATCTGTTAGAGATCGGGGTTCTCCAGCCCAAACCCCATCCTGTCTGTCCTCCTGTGGACACCGCCGGTGCATCTGACTCCAGTGATGTTGGCGAAGACGTCACCTTAACGTTTGAGCAGAGGGAACGTTTACTGTTACTTCAACTTCAAATAAAGAAAATTCAGTTAGAGGAGCGCAGACTGAGTTTAGGTTCTGCTGGTGGAGCGGGACAGGTTCCTGTCAGTGTCTGAACCCTCCACGTACATTTGATGTGGAGACTAGTTTACGTTTAGTGCCTCAGTTTTCTGAGCGGGACCCAGACACCTTTTTCTCACTCGTTGAGCGTGTAGCGGAGAGCAGGGATCGGTCGGATGCAGGGATCGGTCGGCTGCAGGGATCGGTCGGATGCAGGGATCGGTCGGATGCAGGGATCGGTCGGCTGCAGGGATCGGCGGATGCAGGGATCGGTCGGATGCAGGGATCGGTCGGATGCAGGGATCGGCGGATGCAGGGATCGGTCGGATGCAGGGATCGGTCGGATGCTGAACGTACGCTGCTTCTTCAGTGCGTTTTGACGGGGAAGGCGCAGGAGGCGTATTCCGCACTCCCTGATGAAGACCGTAAAATGTATGTGTCTGTGAAGAATGCTGTTCTAAAGGCCTATGAGTTGGTACCAGAGGCCTATGGCCTATGTCAGATGAATATGTGTTGACGCAAAGAGACCGTGAGCATAAGAATTATGATCAAACCGAGTGCAGAGCAGACAATAGTCGACATCGTCCGACAGTTAAACGATGGGATGGTGGCGCTAGTCCTCGCCGTAATGATTATGAAAAGACGCAGCATTTACAGTTGGATTCAAGCAGAGTATGTAATTATTGCAGAGGTAGAGGACACTGGAAAGCAGAGTGTCCCGTGGACTCTGGTAAAGGTGCACAAGGTATTGCCGGTATAGATGTGATATTGGGCAACGATCTGGCCGGTAGCCGCGTGTGGGCTGATGCCCCGCCTCCTCCCATAGTGACGTCTGTTCCAACTGTAATAGATACACCTGATGAAAATGCACAGAGTTTAGGTGATGTGTATCCAGCCTGTGCGGTGACTCGCTCAATGCGCCGTAAGGAGTCTGAGCAGAGAAATGTAGAGCAGAGTGACACATGCCATGTATCTGTTCCTGATTCACTTCTATCTGTTTCACACAGTGACCTCGTAGCAGAGCAGCGCGCGGATCCGTCACTCAGTGGGCTGTATGACAGCGTACTCCCCATTACTGATGGTAAAAGTACCGCTAGGAGGTGTCTGTTGCAGAATGAGCTGTTGGTGCGGAAATGGATGCCACATGCTGGAAGTTTTGTGGGCGCTCCTGTTTTTCAAGTGGTGGTTCCGACTAAGTGCAGAGAACAGGTACTGAGAACATCACATGATCAGTCAGGACATTTAGGTGTACGGAAAACCTATAATTACATTCTTAGGTATTTCTTTTGGCCCCGTCTGAAGAAAGATGTGGTCAGTTACATCAGAACATTGTCAGATGACAGGTAAATCAAATCAGATCATTAAACCTGCACTTCTTCTTCTTTTCCTTTGGGCTGTTCCCTTCAGGAGTCGCCACAGCGAATCATCCGCCTCCATCTCACCCTATCCTCTGCATCTTCTTCTCTCAC
>JAQQAE010016463.1:0-11755 GCA_029823295.1 Pseudamia nigra
CCTATGACTCCGCCTACACAGATAGTACCCGCTTGTAATGGAAAAGCAACTGAGCCGAGTAGAACCGAGCAGAGTCGGGCCGAGTCGAGCCGAGTAGGTACTAATGGAAAAGTGGCATTAGATGGTATAACTAAGCTCTCAGCTTCCACACAGGAGATGAAGGTTCAAGTCCAGCTTTATGCGCTTTGACTTTTAGGTACTGCATGTTTTCTGTAGAACCATAACCAAGCAGATTTATGCCTAAACTGAATGAAACTGTAACCTGTCCTATGTAGGTTTATGAAAATGAAAAAGGTGTGGTTGATATTGTATGATGAGGTGCTCGAGGAATATAAAATGTGAAAAGTGGGCAGAATTTATTTCAGCGTGATAAATGTAAGGCCAGTGTTTTCTTCTTTGAGAGACAGAAATTGCTTTGTTCCAGTCTATTAAGCAGCAAGTCATTAACTTTGACTACCAACTGTTTGGCACAGACAGATTGAGATGAAGTAAGAGCTGAGAATGAACTAAACCATAAACCACAGGTGAAAGAGGAGTATAAAAGGATGTGTAAGGCTGAAAATGATATAAACACAGAATCATAAATTTCATTGTAGAACCAAATTACATGAGTTCATCATGATAGTGTTTTGACTCTAATCTTTAATGCTAAATGAAATGTATGGTACCAACTGCTGTAAATCTTTTGTTCTCTCTTCTTTTCTTTAATAGTTCTTCTTAGCAGAAGCATGATATTTCCATTTTTCCCAATCTTTGTTTATGGTGAGCCTATTCTCTGCCAGAGTCTCTCCTAATCAGTCACCCAGCTACCCACAAATACATACACACATGCTCCTCTATCTGTGGCATTGCTTTAAAAATGGCTTCCTGCAGTTTGAGGAGAATGTAAACACAGGGACAGGCGAGTGAGTGAGCTCACGCTGTTCACATGGCTGCTGAACCGATGAAACAACGCTCATTCAATTCAACAGGTAATCTCTGCAGTTACAGTCTGCCGCAGAAATTATGGTTATTTATCATGTATAATGTCTAAAAGTGTCATTGTGTGTCTGTGGTGTCACGACATAAACCCTGACCATGAAAATCATTACATATGGACACATTTCACTGTCAATGTGCATTTTTTAAGCACACAAAGTAGTTTTGCACCCTGTTAAAGTTTTCTTAACACTGCTTCCTTACATTTATACTGTTTCTAACCGCACAGGTTTTGGTGTCTGAATGGGTGTGAATATGCATGTGGGTGCTCCATTTTTAGATTTAGATTATACCTGTATTTCTTGCTGATTATATTGAGACATCAATATTAACCTTGCCCACAAACAGCTTTAATCAGCTCATCAGTTATCAAAAATTAGTTGTTATGTCAAAGCCTGTGGAGAGTCAGCAAATGTGCCAGTATCTCCCTGGTGTGGGTACATGACAAAGCAAAATTTAAGGCCAGCATATACACTGTGCAATTTCAGATCCAATTCAGACCCGAACTACAGCCATGCATGCCCCTGGCATTCAAAGCGATTGCAGCCAGAGATTGTGCTTAAATACCTAGAGCCTCAAATCGTGTCTTGGGTTGGATGGGTTTCAAACATGTTTAATTTCCAGATCACTGTGCGTTTTTTCTGCTTTTCGCCTCATTGCACCTGTGCACCAACAGGAAACATTGAGTGACATCCAAAAAAAAATAAGAAACGTTAAAGAAATATCGCATACTAGAACCTATAAGATTTGGCTAAAGGTTTAAACATTTCCGTGCACATGGACAGTCATAGGTATATTAGTGTAGTAATATTACCTTCCTGCCTGTGTGGGACAGAGAGAGAGAGCAGATGTCACTCTGAAAGGAAAGAGAGAAAAGAAACAGGAAAAAAAGACAGTGGAACCCACAGAGGTTTAAAAAACACAGCATTTCTGCCCAGTATTGATTGAATCAGGAGGTTTAGGGTGTCTAATCTCACTCATACAGTGCACTACTACAGTGGCATAATTGCATCAATACATCGGCAGTGTGCACTGGATGTGGTGTGTTTGCAGCTGAAATGGTCACACAGTGACCTTCATGATCACGAATTTCTAAAATTTCACAGTGTATGCAGAGCCTTTACTCCAATGTAACCCACCTGTGGCATTATGAACACTGATAACAAAGTCCCTAGATAAAAATTAAAGATGTCATTCAGGTAATGTTACTTCTTCTTCTTCTCCTTTCAGCTGCTCCCCTCAGGGGTCGCCACAGCAAAACACCAATGATTCGCATGTTTGATCTGGCATCAGTTTTTTACGTTACTAAGTTGGAAAAATATTAGAAGGAGGTGGTTGGGGTGTTTTTGGTAAACCAAGAAATCTGTGGAATTCCATTCAAGTGGCTAGGGCAAAGGTACGTCATACTGTATTTTGAGTTTTTATGTGTTGAATGGTGTGTGTTTTTGCATTTTACTCTGACCCCTTTTTTTCCAAAACCCTAATCAGCTGATTCCATATCTACACCTCAGGAGACTAACAAAGGCGTTCTTATTACTCTGCCATTGTTTTAACAATATAATGCTGATGTATTGTACCTGTATCTAGGAATGTTTAAGTGAAGTGTATTTTACTCATGCATACATGCCTGTGCTAGCGGACACATACAATGGAAACATTTTATTCTGGTAACTGAGATGAATACAGGCACCCTGGGTTCTGATTTGATGACTTTTCTAATGATGGTCTGTCATAAACCATGAGTAAATGCTGTGAGTGTCTAAAAATCAGTTGCCAATGAAAACATTAAGTTATGCTTCACATGCTTCACACAGAATGCATTTGTTCAGGCTCAGCACACATTATTCTTGGCAATATGGTTTGAATGAAATATGTATTTGTTCATATCTCCACTAAAAGCTTCCTGTAATTGTGGCAACTTGCAGCCTATCTTGGCTAAAACAGTGTCTACATCATCTTAAAACAGTTTCACAGCTAATTCTGCACCATTTCTCCTCTCAACTTGATGTTCAAAGTTCAGAAGTAGGGCAGTGACACTTTGTACTCATCACAATCACCAAAGGGTGCAAAGAGCAGCAGATAAGGAGACTACTCACCTACCTAGAGTTGACATTAACAACATGACACCAACTATTTGTTGACCACATAATGAACATGGTAGCTGCAGAAAAAATGGAAATGTAATAGTGTTGTGGGCCATTTCAGTAAATCACTACATGTGGATTCCAAGTGTTGAAGCACCTCCTGCAAACCAGAACTGACTCCCTTTAACAGAAGTGAAAAACCTCCAGCAGAACCAGGGCTCTGGATATGGGGGCGGAGGTCATATTGTGACTGCAGCATGACCTCATAATATTTTGGTTATTTTGAGACCAAGATCACTTCTATGGTACAGATGAGATGTGATGGAAAATGTGTTTGGATGACCTTGACCAAGACCTTGATCAGTTCACTCTAAAGTGAATTGTTTCCAAATATCCACTTCAGTAATATTCACACCAGGTTTGGTGATAATCCAGCCACGTGTTCTCCAGTTAGCCTGTGACACACACACATAAACACACAGGGGCAAAATCAATACTCTGCTCACCATTTTGCTGGCATGCAGGGTACCAAACCCTGCAATTTTTGGTGCTGCTGGGTGTGTTCACTGGTTACAATCAAGTAGTAATCTCTGTGGATGAGTCAAATGTGGTTAGCGCCCATGGGGACTGGTTCCAAATATGAGTTAATCACCATAGAGTCAAGTTAAAATGTCCGACTTTTAGCAGAAATAGACACATTTACAGCCTGGTGCACACAAGACATTTGATCCACCTCTATGGACACTGTACAAGGGATGATTTCATATAACTTGCCAGTTCAGAGGACCGTACCTGAATACTGTATACAGTATATGTTTAATTATGGGCACAGATATGACAGGTGTACCTGACCCAGAGGAGTCACCATTGTATTTAGTGCATGTCAGCACCACACACACTCCACCTCCAAATGCAGTTTTAGATCAGAGTGGGTAGTCGGCGATGCCAAAATGGTGGAGCACAGAGACTCTTTACCTGAGCCTCCAAATGGCAACGTACATCATTATATGCTACCAAATATGTGACTATCTCATGTGAAATCCGTGCAAACCCCGTGCAAACTTCTGGGTTCCAACTTATTTGAGATTAGGTTCCTCAAAATGCTTATTCCACTTGCTACTGTAACAAGATTCATCATTTGAAAGACAAGATAATACTCTAACGCTTATGAAAACAATTCTCTTTGACCAAAATATATCTTTGGGAAATGTCTCTACAGTCCAAATGCAGTCCCCACCAGGAACACAGCCAAAAGTTGAATGTCTGCAGGTGCAGCTCTGTCCTCTTAGTTCACATGTAGACCCAATCCTGTACATATACGAGTCAATGGTAAGTAGATCTGGGCTAGAACTGTAGAATGTCAGCATGACATCAGTCATGGACAGTCTGGTTTGAAGCTGTCCCAGTTCTGATGTGATTCGTAGGCTGCAGACTCACAGTATCCAAACAGGCTGCTCATTGGCTGCCCATGGAAAGGAATCTGTTACCAAACAGGAAGTCCGCGACTGCGGAGTGCATTCTAGTTCACACTATTATGCCGCATTTTAACACCTTGTTTCACGAAGAAGTGCATAATTATAAGAAAGCATAGCAGTGTTTTGTGGAAGCTTTACTTGTACTTTCACCTTAAAATGTATGGCAAATCTGAAAAAGCTGAAATATAACTACTAACTGAACTACATTTCATTTAACCCGATCCAGACTTCATGCCAGATCTAAACCTTTCTCTTTGTTTAACACTGACTTTAATACACACAAATGCACACTCATAATGTGCCGTCCCCCATCCGGTGTGTATGTCCAGAGTTCATAAGTGTTCAGAGTGTTTCTGGCTCTGTCTTTGGAAAAGCTGCAGTGAGACATAAACATGCTGAAGTGTTTTAGATAGCGCTTTAGGTCAAACACCAGCACATTCACCGAGAAAATGAGAAACATCAAATAACCTCAGTTTATTTAATTCTCTGTTCGAATACAAACAATTTGCAAAGCACATGAATAGTGAGTGGTGCAGTGGGTGTGATCGAGAATATTAATATGGTACCTCTTGTGACTCAAAGTGTTCCTAATTAGCTGTAGATGGGACCGAAACCACTGTCAATTGGAGGACTGATATAAAATCAATAAACTGTGACTTACTGTCATGTTCATAACTGTATATCTTGGTATTTAATAAGTCTGAAGTTCAGTGCTGCACATTCTTTGCATTCCTCTCGACAGGAAAGTTAGACCAAAAAAAGTTAAAAAGGTGTTAAAGGTCACCTTTCAAGTCTTTGTGGTTCAATGTTTAGCTACAAGAATCACAGTTATGTTCAGCTGATACACTACTAGTCAAATGTATGGACACACCTTCTCCTTCAGAGCTTCTCTTTATTTTATTTTACTGAATACATCCAAAACTGTGAAAAAAAAACTTGTGTGTCAAAAAAAGCATTCAATAACCCTCCACATGGTCACATGTGTGTCTTGTCAAGAGCTAATTTGTCCCATTTCTTACCTTTTTAATGTGTTTCAGACCATCAAATGTCTTGTGCAGAGGAGGGGTGGGTACAGAATCAATAGCCTTATTAGTGCTACTACAATTACTGTACAAATCTATACTATGGCAAGAAGCAGTAAAGATAAAATACAGTCCATCATTATTAAAATCTCTGTAACCATGAATGTGTCTCCAAGTGCCTCAGGTAGCAGCACCGGAGTTAAACATACAGTAGCATAGCTTCCTGGTCTATTTAGACATTATTTGATTCACAAAGAATATTATATTAGTTTAGTTTTGCAACCTCAATGCCAGAACAGCTGGAATGTAAATAAAATGTACATTTACAAATCTTATAACCCATATTTATTCCAAATAGAACATAAATACAGTAACTTATCAGATGTTGCATCTGTGGCAACAAAAGGCTGGAAAAGTAATTTGCACAAATCAAAAACAACTGGAGGTGCATTTGACAACTAATTAGGTTAACTGGTAACAGGACAGTAACCTGACTGGGTATAAAAAGATAGACAGAGCCTCTCAGATGTAAAGATAAGCAGAGGTTCATTAATCTGACAAACTGTATCTAAAAATTATGGAACAATTGCAGAAAATGTTCTTCAACCTAACCCATCATCTACAGTGCATAATATCATCAAAAGAGTCAGAGAATCAGGAGGAAGGTCAAAACTGGAGGCATATGATCCTCAGGCGGCACTGTATTAAATCAGACATTAATCTCTACTGGAAATAACTGCACGGGCCCAGAAACACTTTGAGAAATCACTGTCTGTGAACACAGTTCACCCTTCAATCCACAAGTGTGAGTTAAAGCTATATCATGCAGAGAAGAAGCCATATGTGAACATGAGCCAGAAGCGCTGCTGTCTTTTCTGGGCCAAAGCTCATTAAAAACGTTTGGACGCAAAATGGAAAACTGCTCTGTGGTCAGATGAATGCCTCAGACCATTTTATATCATCCCATAAGAATGAACAGATCTTTTGACCTGTGGCCACTAAAAGGCCTTCAGCTCATCCTCAAGTCCAAGAGAACACACAATCTCTCGCCGACCTTGCTTTGTCAATGTAATGTGTGAGTACATGTAACTTGTCTGCTAATTGTACATGTGAGGTTTTTTTTCTACGTGACCATAGTTTTGCTTCCTATGGAGCCTAATTCTGGAAACTGTGCTTTTTTATTACTCTCTTTCCCTATTGTATCCCCCCCTTTTCCCCCAACTGCAAGGCATGAGCTCAGTTTGCTGCCGTTTTTGTGGGATCGATAAAGTATCAATCAATCAATCAATCAACTGTTCCTGAGAAATCAAGGTGTGCGGATGACCAATAGTCACACAATGTTTTGTCAATCAAAAGCATAAAAACAGCATATAGCTACCTCTTTTGTGTGTATAATGAGTCAGTCACACTAAAATGAAACAGGTGGATGGATAGGCAGCTGATTTGAGTGTCGACTCAACATCTCAGTCAGTGTCAGGTTAAAGTGGAAACTGTGAGCGTTTTTCATCAGGACAGATGACATTAGAGGATGTTAGGGTACTCTGTCAAATACGTGTACAAGTAAGTGTATGTGTGTGATTTTCCTGTCCTGCTGCCAAATACCCACTAAAGCCTGGTCATCAATTTCACTTTGTAAAACAGATAGGAAGATGGGCTCAGCACTAAACTGGCCTTTACTGCAAAACGTGAGTGCAGGATGTTTAATGGGGCCTTAGGTGGGATTAAAAATAATGAATTGAGCTACTGACAAAAGCAGCAGGAAGGGAAATGCTAGCACACGGAGAGCTGTACTGTTATTCCTGCTTAGTTACATTTTTAAATGTTATTCATGTTAAAGCTGGTGTGACTCAGTTAATTTGAGTTTATTCATTAGAGACAACCTGTTATCTCACTCTGCTGTTCCGGACAGCTTCGTCTTTTGTTGTTGTTATTTTTCTTCTTTTTATTTCACTAATCTTATTACTTCCCACTCTACTCTTTAATCTGATCTCTGAGTTCAAATGTAAACAATGTCAACATGAGTCCCACTCGAGTAAATTTAAAAGAAATCTGATTATCACTGCTCAAGTGCTGATGGAAAAGATAAGAACAGAAGCAGGTGTATCAGTAAAAGGTGAATCAGGGTGAAAATGAGCTGCTGTGAAACACTTCTTGTATTTAAATTTAAAGAAACATCCAACAAGAGAAAATATATAAGAATTCTAAAAGAGCAGAAGTAATTGTAGTAGCAGAATACTGTCCCGTAAAAGTAGGGTGTAGTCAAAATTGTTCAAAAAATAGTAAATTATTTGAATTTGCAAATAAGCATGACAAGGGTTAATATGATTTATTTTGTGACAATGTTCTTGCTTGTTTCTGTTCCTGTTGAGAGAACATTTAGCTGGTAATTTAACATGTAAACCCAGGCAAAAACTGTGGCAAAGTGTAGTAACACTGTAGTGTAGTGTAGTGTAGTGTAGTAACACTGGATTTGAAGTGAAAAGGCATGAAGCTGTAACTCAAGCTCATGTGTTTTGCTTTGGATTTTGCCTGGATTATGGAGGTCAAAACCAAGTCAAAAGGAAATAACTCAAGTAATCACTTATTACTGAAACTGCTGAATATAACTTACCTGTTTGGTTTGCTATCATTTGGATGGATGGATGGATGGATGGATGGATGGATGGATGGATGGATGGATGGATGGATGGATGGATGGATGGATGGATGATGATAATAATTATGAAGAAGATGATGCTGGTTAGATGCTTTAATTGTCTGATTTCAAAATGTCTTAATGAGCTGACCTATGTGACAGAAATGCCATTGTGATAAAGGTTACATCACTACTGAGGAATTGAGCGATTTTGACATTCAAAACCTTCCATTATCAATACATGAAATCATTGAGAAAAATCAGAATTTGATTTGAATCCTTAATTTTTTTCTCTATAACATAGAAACAACAATAAAGTCTGATGAACATGCTTAGACTGGAGATACTGCACTTTGCTTTTGTAGTGTGTGTATATTTCTTTTCTTTGCTGACTTTGATTTGTTGGGCTCTATAGCACAAGGGTGACATGACCTAAAGAAAAAAGTCAAATGAGAGGAGCTGAAATGAAATCTCTTGGACATGGTAAGTTAATTTCATTATGTGAAATAATTCCTGGATCAGTATCAGTGGAATCCTCAGACTGACTATCTTCACTGGCTGATGTTGAGTGAGGTGTGTCTGCCATTCCTCCAACATCATCTGTTCGCACAGTTCTTTCAGTTGCTACTCAATGAATTACTACAACACTTATGGTGATGTGATTTATGGAGCCTTTACTCTAACCAAAAACAACCACATTTGTTTGTGTGTACACTACAACCTGAGGCTACATTTTGATTAAGTGCCCCCTAGTGGTCAACAAACCTCGCCAGTAACAAACCTAGTAGATGGATGTAGGAGATGGTTATGATGTCCTGTTTTTTGTGCTTTCTGTTCCTTGCTCCAACCCCTTTCACCTCATCTTGAGACATGGCCATCATACTATGGTGTCAACACTCTGAAATATGGTCGGTGGGGTCGCAGTTTTTTTACTTGCTGTTCTTGTCTTTTGCTCTTGTTCTCTTTTTGTAAGTGGAGCTGTGATGCTGCCACAGAATTCACCAAAAATAGAGAAGGCATGAGGCATGTGCATAAAACTCATGTAAACAAGCAACTAACAACGTGTAGCGTATGCTGTTTGTCACTTGTTGCTCCTGGTGGTAGTAAAGGGGCAGATTTTGTTGTAAAAGCCATAAAAAGCTCAGTAGCTTCTGCAGGATGAATGCAACACTGTAATCTGCCATTGTTGCTGTTGTTGTTAGCACACGCAGGTTAAGGGAGAAATGGGGCTATGGCATCATTGTGTATGAGTTGCAAACATGGAAAAGCCATCAAAAGTTAGCATGTTTGGGCTATCAAAATGCCAGCTCTGTGTGGATGAAACACCCATACAGTACATTAAAAAAAACTTTTGGGGATATTTGTACCTCATCTCCATGTGGATGGCCACTAAAATCCTCACAATTCAAGTCTAAGGGAACACGTTAAATTTTCCAGCTCTGAGATATTATGGTGAGCACATAGTGGGAATTATCCAGACACCCAATCCTATGCCAATCAAAACTAAAAGTCTTGGTTAAGTTCAAATGAAAAGCAAAACGAAAAGACGTTTTGGATGGTTCAGACATTCAGAGAACTTACAGGAAGGTATTGAAGGTTATTGTCACCACTGAAGTCTAATGGTAGCATCTGACTAGTAGTGATTGTATTTTTCATTATGTCATGCAACTTTGAGGCACATTTTGTAACACACCTGATGATCTCAAAATATGTACAGTTCAGGTCAATTATTATTTTTAGCCCCTCTAAGAAAATGTGATTCTTTTCCAAATGTTCCCCATACTTGTCACTCAACTTCTTGGAAACACTTTGTATATCGAGCTCCGGCTTTGTGTCCATCAGCAATCCTTCTTTCCATGTCTAAACTCATTTCATCAGGGTTTTTGACATGATGCTTTTTCTAATAATGCCACAAATCTTCCCTGAAGTGAATATTGGACAAATGTTCAGTTTTAACTTCAGTTCACACACTTGGACAATTACTCAGTTGAAGAGTGGTGGTTTGTGCTATGCCTGAATAAAAACATCAGCTCTTCTGGACCAGGGTTGATCATATTGACCCTGATCATTTTTTTCCTCAAATAATTCTGTTTTTGTTTGCAAGTAAAAATAACAATGTTTCTAAATTTTAAAAAAACGGCACTCTTTTATTCAGAAATTGAGAAAAGTCAGGAAAAACAAATTTTTATGAGGGGCTAATAATTTTGACCACTTTTCGTTGATTTTTTTTTTTTTTTGCAGGTGTTTCCAGTTTAGTCCCTTGCATTGTTTGTTTTTCTTATTAAAGTGTTTACAAGTTATTAAAAAAAGTTTGTATAAATTGAGAAAACAGTGATACCTTAAAGGAAACACACATACACACACAGTCCGGTATTGCATCCAGGTGAAGGTGTCAGATATTCCAACTGTTGGGGTTTATAAATGCTGCCATATGGAGACCAGGAAACAAGCTGATGACCTATTGAAACACACACATACCTCCATACCCACACACAGTTAGTCAATGATGGTGAAGATGACATGCTTGTTAACGGCCAACTAAACCTCATCCATTCAAATGTGCACAATATATGACTGGTTATGTTGTTTTAAGGTAAATGCAGTAAAAGGCTGGGTCTGTGTCGGTGCGTGTAAGTGTGTGTGTGTGTGTGGGGGGGGTGTTAAAGTCAGTAATAGAGGGAGAATAGAACAACTTATGGAAAGTCAAAGCTTGGTTTGGACTACTTCTTAATGAGAACCTAATTACCTACACACACACGGCTGATGTGACCCATTAATCATGGTGTTGTTGAGGTTTTTCTTAATGACAGCTGTTTTCTCGCACTACTGATTTCAGCATTTCTGTCTCACTGTTATTGTTGGGAAACCATAATAATGTTCCATCAGAGAAAAAATAATAAATGGAATCATTCAGAGCTTATAGCTAAGAAGCTGGTAGATGACTCAGACACTCCCAGGAAAAATGGGTAACCTGCATACCGAGGTTTCTTATATACACCAAGGGTCTCATTTCAGTCAGGAACTCGGATGAACAAGATGGCATTGTTCATTCAACTAAAAAACAACAGCATCCTATCCCAACAAATTATATGACATATTGAAATTCACATTAAACTTAGATATAACCACAAATATGGTGATGAAAGCCAATTTAAAGTGGAAAAAAGTTGTTTGTGTATAATCTATCGTGTTTCATTAGTTCGACTGTTTGAGGGCTCTGACAGTTTATCACATGCTCAGAAAACGCCTACAAAACATATACGGTAATCAAAAATGTACTTAAAATTACTTACTAATAACTAGGGCTGATTAATATGTTTAATCTGATTAATCACAGGGTCACTGTGGATTGATTTCGATTAATCGCGATTAATACCCGTTCATTTTTCTTTTTGTGGGAGCAAAAACACTCACGATAGAAATAGATATGACACTCGACTAAAATTACTTATTTTACATTAAAATGTATATTTTTTTCTAATTTAAACTCATGTAACTAATGGAAATTCCAGCTGCTTTGTAGAACTTAATACAACCTCGGTAATGTTCTGCTGAGATGTT
>JAQQAE010016465.1:0-11754 GCA_029823295.1 Pseudamia nigra
GACACACCAGAAAAGGTTATCAGGTCTCACTTGGATGATGGCGGTTCTTTCCGGGTACCAGTTCGGGTCCGTTGGACAGGTTCGTTGAGAGGTGACGTCCTGCGAAGTAGCTGGAAAGTCCTTCAGGGTGGATCGTCACGGAGAACTGTCCTAGGCCCAGCGGTCACGGAGTTCTGGTTCTGGAGTCTTTTCGCCACAGGGATCAGAATACGTGGGAAAGCAGGAAAAACCCCACGCTTGGCGGCAGACGGAAGGCAGGGAGGATGCGGCTGCGTTCGGTTCAGGATCAGCGATCTCCCTCGAGCATGGAGATGCGGTATCAGGCTTGGCGCTCGTGAAAGAGAGGCTAGGCTAAGCTTTGGTGAACAAAGGACTTGACTGAAGAGCGGCTAAGTTAGCTAAGCTAGGGTTGAGCTTAAGGTGGGCCCGAAGGATGAGGGCCGAAGTAAGAAAAGTACAGACACAAAAGATGAAGCTGAAGGAAAGTGGAGGAAAAAGAGCAGCAAAAGAGAGCAAAGAGCAAAGAGGCAAAAGAGAACGAGCGGAGGATGCGTGCCTCCTTTTGAATCAACGTCACGTAGTAGGAGGTTCGGTCTCTCACGTCACGAAGAGGGCGGAACGGATGCTTCGGGGTGAGAACGAAAATACGGAGAATCCTTTTTTACCATTCCACTATGAATGAGTGCGCCATTAAACATACACACTTTTAATCTCTTTTAGTTTAGTATATAATTTCCCTTGGAGGTAACTTCCTGTGGGAAAAGAAAGGGTTATTGCAGGACATTAATGACATGTTACAGTTCACCTTCGGTCATAAGGCACTTATAACACATGCATTAGTTCATAGGATCAGGCTAAATATTGCATCAAGTCAAGGATTACATATAAAATAATATAACTAATTTGATTCTATTTCCTATAGAATCACAACACACAAGATTAGCATACAATAAGGCATACATATGTTTTCACAGTGAAACAACATCTTTAAGGCACATTAGTAGATTAGGAGAGGTGTCTGTGTGTGTGTGGGTATAAATCAGTCCAGGGGCCTTTCCACCCCCATGGAGTAGGTGCCATGATGTCTGAGTTTCAGAACAGTTTCTCTTTGAACTGTCCTTCTGAAGATTGTCCAGAGACGTTAGCAAAGGGTGATGGTCTGGCTTAGAGAGAGAGGACTTGTAAATCACATTCATTGGAATGCCGATGAAAAAACGGGGAGAATTTAGAAGAGCATCTGAGCCACTACAGATGCCTCACCCTGTCGGCAACATGTCCTTCAGAAAAGTTGATATTGCTCCCAATCAGTATGTTTATGAAAAAATGGGGGAGGGTGGTAAGCAGCACATTCTCGAGCAGCGTCCACTCCCAGGGGGAGATTACACACAGCCTGTTCAAGGCCATGAGGGAGCCGAAAAGACAAAACAAAAGATAAGCCGGTCACCTTCAGAGGCAGAAAAGAATTTCATCTCCTCAATACTCCGATTTAATATATTTTTGTACTAGACTTCAAAGACCATATCTGTGAAGAAACCCCAGCATCTCTGTGTCGTTACCCACTCTTTCTTCAATTTACCTCAGAAATCATCTATATCATGCTGCCAGATTCTCTTCCCAACTAAATGATTTGAGACAAAGCTTTATTGGGCAGTGAACAGCTCTGTCTGTTCTTCTGTGTCGATAACCAGGAAAAATACCTACACCAATCAGCACAAATCCTGTTATCATGGTTCCGAATAGATAGACATCTGCAGTGGACAGCGTCTCAAAGACACATAAGTTCCCGTGCATCCACTGATCCTCACATGTCCAGCAGCTGCTGTCCTTATCCGCGGTTATTTTTCATTTTAGGTTTATCCTGGTCTTTTTTTTTGTTCATATCTGTTATTTCCTTTATTTTTGTGCACTTTGTGGATTATTTTGTTCAAGTTTTGTTTATTTTCATAATTCTTTCAGCCATTTCCTTGATCATTTGTTCAGTTTTTATTTACTTTGTGGAATATTTTGTTCATTTAGATGTTCATTCAGTTGTTGATTTTGTACATTATTTTCTTTATTTTTGTTAATTTTGTTCAATATTTAGTTCATTTTAGGGTTTGCTTGCTTTCTCAATCATTTTTTCTCCACTTTTACCCCTTTTTTGGTTTTGTTTTTGTTCATTTTGATGTTTTATTACTATATGTAATGTTAATGCCAGTGTGCATAATTAAGACGTTACAAAGCAAGTAAGATGCTCATTCTTACACATTGTACAGATTTTAACCTTAAAATACATGCAGTTGTGTGTGTTCATTAACAGTAGATCTTGTAGATATTATAGATTGACTGCATACATTGAAGCATCTGATACTTGTACACACGATATGAATGTAATAATGACATATATCTTGGTTTGTTTTTCTTTTTTCCAGTCCTTATTGTACCTCAGCAGCTTCCCCTGTTGCCCATCATGAACACTCAGCAGCTGAACATATCCTGGCTTGGAGGAGCAGCCACTACCTTTGACCTTTTAATCCTAAGAACTACATTCAATGAGACTGTTTTCTACGTAAGAGCATTTGTTTTGTTCATTTGCACTGTCAGCTTCTTTGCTGTCCCTGTTCCTTCCCTTACTGTATGTTCTCTGTATTATCTGCAGGAAACAGTCTTTGCAACGGTGGATCAGGCAAGCGGTCACCACCAGTTTCAGTGGACATCCATTGAACCTTTGGAGTGCACGTCGCTGTCAATCAAGGTCCGATCCAGAGACGGACAGCGGACAAGCGAATGGAGCAACACAGAGATACTTCAAGGTTAGAGGAACAGTTATAATTCCACCAGTATACAATTACAGGGCACACATACAGTACTGTCCAAGTTTTAGGAAATTTGGTTTGTTTTTTTTATCAGGTTGTAAGGCCTATAAACATGCATTTCTCAACCACATTGGAACTGGAACACACGTAAACATTGCACCTTATCCACAATGAAGTATCACAATTAAATTGCACCTAAAATGTTTGGAACTATTTGGGATGGAAAATATGAGCTCTAATGACTTTGGGCTACTTTCTATCACAGCAATGGACATTACACTAAATATGGATTTTTACCTGTTGAAGCCATTTCACCCAGATTTTTGTGTTTACTGTGCACATACTTTCTGTATTTTTATTTGTAATCCTGCAAAAACAATAAAGGGTGGATATTTTCAAGTTCTACCCAGTGTTAATTTTGACACAAAATTTTAATTTAGTTTTAGTCTTAATCGTTTGACTAAAATTAATCTTAGTTTTAGACAAGATTTAGTATTCTCATTTGTTTTAATTTTAGTCGACGAAAATAATAAGCAATTTTAGTCGACTAAATCCATTACTGATTTAGTCGATTAAAATGACTTATTTTATAGTAAAATGCATTTTTTTTTTCTAATTTAAACTTAAAAATTACACTAAAGGAAATTCCACCTACTTTGTAGTACTTAACAGAATCAGCGTTCTGCTGGGACTTTTTTGCTTTTTTTACACTTGGGTCATTGTCTTCACCAGTAATTAATGCAACTTGTTTCAAAATGTTTAAAGACTTATACTTTTACATTTAAATTTACTTACAAGCAATAAATACTAAAGAAGGTGGCAGCGAGGTGGGTCAAATGTAACATAAGATTTCATCACTTTTTCCTTGACATAAATGTCAAGCAATTATAGTTTCACATGACACTAATCTAATAATATCCTAACATTTTATAATATCCTAAGTAAAACATTATAAAACATACATAAAGATCAGCATTAATCTCATTTGTATCATGACAGTAAAATAACGTTACGTGCTTCTAACATGACAAAGGTGACACTTTATTTTACTCAACTCACCAATTAATTAATTTGTCACATTTTAAGGCGACAACAATGTTGGTGAACTGCAGTTTTTATACGATATCATTTTACACAATTGCCAAAAGGAGAAGAAGAACAACAAAATAAAGTTTAAACGAATTTACCTTTGAGGTAATATCCAGGTGGTTATTCTGTAAATGTCTCCTCAAATTTGTTGTGTTGTTCTCACAAATGACAGGTCTGCATACTTTAAACTTCTTGTTGTCAACTGTCTTGTTTTCATCATTGTCAAATGGTCACAAATCTCTCCTTGTTTTTGTCCCAAGCCGTGGACATTTTCTTTAATCATTGTCTCTTTATCTGTTGTCTTCCTGGGAAAGCCACTGCACCCAACCAAACCAAACTTGTCACATGGGTAGTCAGGGTAGGGGGAAGGGTTACTATGGCAACCGCCATCTAATTTGCACATTTATAAGGTCATAGCATTCATAAATAATAAAAACCTATTTGGCCTATAGGACCAAAACTACTATAGATAGAAGCACCAAATTTAAAATCTAATAGATTAAACTTCAGGACATCTCTCACTTATTAAATGACCTTGACCTTGACCTTGGCTGGTAGAGTCTGAAATCTTTGCACTTTAATGTATATACATTTCTACATATCTAGGTTGAAAAAGAGTCAGAAGTGGGTGGAGTAAACAGAGCTGACTTATCTTAAAGAGAACGACACACAAAAATGTGACTGGTTAGTTGTGTATTATGCAAAAAACACTCCCACTGATAAGTCCTCCACCTGTTAAGATAATGCACTGGGCCCATTGTCAGGCTGCTGAACCCAACCTGGCCACACCCCCAATAATTACAGACTTTGCGCTTTAGACATCCAAACTAGCGCTCTAACTGATCGGCCCTAAAGAAAGGTCTGACTAACCCTTGGATGTGTTCCACTGTGCGTTCATATCGGATCAGCCAGAATGCATTTGGAGATGATCTACTCCGAGACTGTGGGTCTCGTAGTCTGAACACATCTGTCTCGGGATGCATTGAAGTCTATCTACTCAGCTGACTTGTTATGTCTAGCATACCAATGCTGTAATATTAAAGTGTTTTAACGATGATTGAAATGTCCCAATATTCCATAGAGATGTATTAGGAGAGCTAAGTGTGTGTGTGTATTGTGACCAGTGCATTCCAGAATGATGTTCATCCTTCCACTGTCATTGTTTTTTTTTTTTTTATCTCTGTGAGTAAGTAGATAATGTCCATTTTCACGTATACGGGCAGAAATGAATAAACATCTTAAAGCACTTATTTATTCATTCATTGCTAGTGTGTATTGTCAGACAAGAGAGCCAGTAAAAACAGACCAAATGATCAGAATCCTCATATGGACGTTTAGTGTAATGACTTATTCACAGCAACAGCTGCAATGAATAATAAGCTATAGCCACAAAATACTCCACCTTAAAAAGCCTGTGGTCTCCTTTAACAGCCTCTGAGCAGAACAGTGGATTTAATTGACAAAAATACATTATTATTATTATTTGCTGAATGTTGCAGGAGCTGAAATTGAGGAATAAATGTCAGAACTTCTGCATTTCTGTCTTTGTAGTGTATATCAACAGATACAAATACAGATGAATCTGGCACTGTTTCATGTTGTTATGGAAAGGTTTTCACTTTTCCAAGCTCCAGGGCTGAACAGAAGAAAAGGGCTGCATCTGAGAAATATGACCAGCTCTGGTTAAACAATTAATGACACTGTAATGGAAATATCAGTATGCATAGTTTTATAGATGTAAAAGGGATTTTGCTGCAATTTAAAAAGGTTCAGGGAAGTGTAGGATGATTGAATTTGCAGAAATTCAAATGCCTCCCTCTCTGCCTTCACTAAATCTTTTGTTCCATTTAAACACACGTGTATCTGATGTGCAGTGTTCCACTCCTCAGTAATGGATGAAAAGATGCAGCTGCTGTTTAATTTCACAAAAATTTCAAGTAAATGCTCAATTTAATGTGATTATTTTCCAACACCTAAGTAAAAACACATACTCTTCAATCTGTGGCAGTAACCTAAAGATGTCACTAGTTGTAAAATGACAGCAGTTGTGTGTGAATAAACAACCTTTAATACTGTATATAACACCCTATGTGGTTTTATCCTCATAGGCACAGGCTCATTATTTCATAGCATCTCTGTATTATTTTTATGCTCATTTGAACATGGTTCAATTTGACCTTTTTCCTTTTTAGGAAAAGATGAACTCATGAATAAGAGGCCTCAGCTGTACCCTCTAGACAAAATCGTATCTGTTGGAACCAACACCACCTTCTGTTGCATTATGGGTGAGGGCCAGTCCTTCGACAGCATCCACTATGTGTCCAGCGTCATGAATGAGACACGACTGAGCCGGAGAAGCTACGCCATCACCGTGTTTCACCAGAGCCCGTCGGGCAGTTCAGGAAACAATGTCTACTGTGAAGGAAAATCAAAAGGACAACTGGGAGGAGCAGTGGTGTTTGTTGGATGTAAGATGAAACATTTGTTGGACAATTATTTTTTTTGTTCTTTTTCTCAGTAGCTTTGCTTAATCATCTTTGTTTACATTGTACATCATTTTCTTGTTCATTTTCATGTATTTAGTTTATTATTTTGTGTGTTTTTGTTCATTGTCATGATTGTGTTTTTCATTTTTTTTATTTTTTGATTATAGTGTCCATTTTTTTATTCACTTTATTATTCCTTCATTTCTAATAATTTTGACAGTTGTATTTTTTTTTAGATTTTTTGGTGATTAAGTGAATTTTATAATTATTTAGCGCTAATTTTCTTAGTTTCAGTGCAAAATCACATTCACAAGGTTAACTTAAACTCAAAATAAGTTATATGTAACTTTTTGTACATCTGATACATCTTTTACAACATAAAATGTCATTCAATTAAAACACAAAAATACTGTTCAGATCAGTGATCGACCCATATGGGTTTTTCAGGGCCGATACCGATTACTGTATTAGTAGTTAAGGAGGCCGATAACCGATATTTGGAGCCGATGTTTAATTACAGTAAAAGTGTAACAATTGGCGTAAAGGGTTGAATAATAAAAAAACACTTAACTTGGTTTAAATGCCTAAAGCATGTTTATTTAACCAAATAAATAGAAAATAAATAGCTCCAGAAGTGCATGGATCCTAGACTCACAAGCTATTGTAGTAGTCGTGAGCTGTAGAGTTTTTCATGCGACTTTCACACAAACACCCTATTCTCCACATTACATACGTTCTCCCCATTGCTAATACATAGTCTGCTGAGTGTTCACAGCCAGACCAGCGAACTATTGTTATGGTAAAAACTAATCAGCCTCCACCTTCACATGTTTCCCTACAATAAAACAAGAATTGAGTTGATGTGCTCTCTCTCAATCACACACACATGCTTTTACTATTATGGACTGTTTAACTGTCGATATTATCAGCAGCCTTCTTTCAACTAATTCACAGACATGTCAGGAGGTACTTTAGTAGTCATAGTGGCAGCTAATGTTTACTCCGCTCTTACGTTATTCTACTGTAGACTGTAATGTTGGCAGATATAGAGCACTGGGATGTTTATTACAATTTCGGGAGAGTTTTCTGTGTTTACCTTCGACACGTGTTTGCTCTCCGGAACTTGTCTACACGAGAAAACGTTACCTCTCCACCGTGTATGTGAGGACACACACACGGCTTACACATACCGTGGTTTGCTTAACCAATCAGATGGCACCGTGGGCAGAACAATGCTGGAGACAGAAGAAGCAGGAGAGAGAGAAAGAGAGGGGTGGCTGAGCCAAAATAACCCAGTATTTAATTGATTTTTTGATATCGGCCCGTCAGATTAAAAAAAAAAACACTGATACCGATGTACATCAAAATTCCCTATATCGGTGCCGATAATTGGCCCGGCCGATAATCTAATCAACCTCTAGTTCAGATATTGTGTTACACAAGGGTATGCCAAGCAAATATTTGACATTTATGATGTTATATTAATGATAATGTTCGTAGTAGTGATATATATTTTTGTTTTTTTCCAATCTTCAGATCCACCACTGCTCACTGATTTTGTGTGTGAAACTGATGACTTGAGGTCAGCCGTCTGCCAGTGGACTGTAGCCCGAGACACACACCTGTACGGTAAACGACGGGCAACGCGCTACTACATCAACGGCAGGTATGGCACTCATTTGAACTTAAAAAGAGCCGAAGTGAAGCTATATGACCACTGATTATACATGAGTTAACACCAGCGCTGCAAAAAAGTCTTAACACAATATGTGACTTCGTTGTGATGAAACAGATTAATACTGGTGATAATTAGGGTTGAATATCATTTGTTTGTTTGTTTTTTTCAATACTGTTGCTAAATCATTATTTTTAAAAAGATGCAAGTGCCATAATGTTGCCCATCCAAAATATTTGGAGAAATAAGACAAGCAGTGATATCAAACATTTATAAACAATTTATTAGTTTTTAAATGTCGATATATTAAGTCTTAAAGATAAAGTATACAACTTTGCTTTTGCTGTTTTGCATTATTCAAACTCACCCTTTGTTCACAGACAAGGTGAGAGAGTCTCAATGATAAAGCCAGCATTAAAACACATTATGGAAGACAGATACGATGCAGTGAAAAAAAGCCATAAAATAGATGAAGTGGTGATTTTCTGATGCTTTCCAAAGCATATTTACTCTATAGCAGGTTCCAGAGAGAACTACACTGCCTAGCCAGAAAAAGGTCACCACCTGGATTTAACTGAGCAAATGGGTACGAGCCTCCCATTTGATAATTTCTGCATGTGTGATTATGTTTCAGCTGGCAACAAGTGATATAAGGATAGTGGCGAACCATCATCTTGGTTACTCTAAATTGTCCATAGGTATGAATGAGTGAAAGTGCGAATGATTGTCTGAACGAATGTTTAGTGGTGGTCAGAGAGGCTGTTGGTGCGAATTGGCAGCCACATTTGTCAGTCTGCCCCAGGGCAGCTGTGGCTACAGATGTAGCTTACCGCCATCAGGAGTGAATGAATAACGCTTTGGGAAGGAAAGTTGAAAAGTATTATTATTATTATTATTATTATTATTATTATTATTATTACTCCTGTCACCAGAGGTGTGGACTCGATTCATATGACTTGGACTTGAGTCATACTCGAGCATAGACTGTATATATTACTGGATTAAATGACCGTGATGTCACCCATTAGTTTCTGAAGGGCCGTTTTGTTGTCACTTCCTGGCCGGCATCTTGGAGCCTAAAACAGGATGTAACCATATTTGGATGAATGGCAACAGGCTTATGAAGCATTCATGCCAGGGGACTCAATGGAAACTAATATTAGCCGCTAGCTTATTAATGCATTAAAACTTCACCAGGCAATGTCAAACAAAGTCATATTATGGTGTTGTTGGTATAAACACTTACCCACAGCTGCAGTCAAGTGTATCTCATGTATAACTAGGAACATATTGACTAAATAGAGGATACGAAGGTCTGAATTGGTCCGACCCCAGCATGGCAGGGATTTGTTGGATTATTTGCTGTAATATCTTAATAATGGAGCAGAAAGTTAGAGATGGACCATCACATTATTTATTAGAGGGTCCAAATAAAACATTTGAGATCATGATGACCCGTGAGAAAAATTTATTCACTTTGGACTTCTATCTGAAAATACTATGTATCTCTATGGGAAAAAAGTTTCTTGGAGCTGGACGATCGATTCCCCAGCGGCCAAGCAGTGGGATGACAACTTAAAGTTAACTTCCGCATTGGCCTCACTGAACAGCCCCAGTCATTGGCCACTGGACTCGAGATACAAATTGATGACTTCAGACTCGACTTGGAAAAATCACAAAAGACTTGCAACTCAGTTTGGACTTTAACACCAGAGACTCGTGACTTCACTTGGACTTGAGCCTTTTTACTTGAAAACGTAATATCTTCCCCCAAGCCCCCCAAAAAAAGTGTGTTTATTAAAAAGTAACAACTAATATTAATTTTATGCGTCTGTGACATTAAGCCTGTTAATTCCCAGCTCCCCTGAATCCACCGTCCAAGAAGAAACGTGTTATGTTGGTGAGTTAGCCATGAAAATGATACCAAGGGTTATTTTGTTTGCATTGATAAACTACATGGTGGTCAACAAAAAACGGATTGCAGTATGTAAAACGTGTGGGACTGAAGTAACAGCCGGAAATGCAACAACTTCCTACTTTGTCATTTGAAGCTGCACAAAAACTGGTAAGTCAAGGCTTATTACCATATTTTCCGGGTTGTGTCGCTCTGGAATTTTAGTTGCACAAGCCAAAAAATGCATAGTGAAGAAAAAAAAAGTGTATAAGTTGCACTGGAGAATAGTTCACATTTTTTTGGGGAAATTTATTTAACAAAATTCGACACCAAGAACGGACATTTCATCTTGAAAGGCAAGTTATAGTAATAATAGAAAAGAGAACAACAGGCTGAATAGTTGTCTTGTATGTTAACGTAATATGACAGCGGAGGCCCCGTTGTCATGGTCTGTATTCATACTGAAAATGAAGGTCAAGCAAGCTTTTGCCCTTCTGCTCCACGGGAGGTTTCTGTCCTCACTGAGCTTGCCACAGGACACCTGCGTTACTGTTTGACATGTGTCCGCCCCAGTCAAACTCCACACATGCCATTGTCCCTGGAGCGGGTTGCGGGTGGCCACGCGGCTGCGCACTTGACGCCAGAAGTGAGAGCTTGTGGCTCGCCTCACCGAGTAAGTGATGCGCAAATGTGTCGGCGCCGATACATTCAGTGTTAAGCTGATGAGGTATGGTTGTTACTGGTAATGTATACATTTTCAATTGTCAGTGATACAGGTGCGGCAGATGCAGGTACACAAGCCTAGAGTGCCCTCTAGCGGCTGTGTGACAAACAACGAACACTTGAAATAATTTGTATATATGTCGCTGCGGTGTATTTGTCGGCCTCTAGCCATACTGAGAAAAATGACGACGTATAACCCAGAAAATACGCTAATAGTTTGCAAGCTAATACTATGCTAACATTTGCTTAACACGTAAGTAATTTTTGCTTTGTATCTTGTTAAATCATTTGGGTTGGGAACTATGATCATGAGAATCCTTATCAGAGTGAAGGGGAAAGTTTTGTATCACTGCCCATGTGTGACGTGCCAGCCGGTGTTACAGGGATTGTGACCGTTTTTAACAGCTGACTTTCTGATAGCATAAATTAAATTGTGCTCCACTGCAAAAGTCATTCACCTCTCGTAACGTTTCTGTCCAAGCCTAAAAATCATCAATGCAGCTGTGTATAATGATTGGATTTAACAGTTTACTTCAATCTGAATCTGGACCTGGCTCATATTAAATCAAATGACGTGTAATGTAAGGGTGGACTCACACTGGCAATTCGTTCCGCGCCTGGGTGCGTTTCAGACCTTTAGCGCGGAGCGCGAATCATTTTAGTAATGTGAGTGCAACCGAGCCGCGCTCTGGCACCGGGGTTCGGCCCGGATAGAACAGGTGGGCCAAAGCACAGCATGGTTGGTCACGCACACGTACTGTACGAGCACGGCGACCGTACGTGATGATGACGAAAAATAACTGCGTCTTTCACTATACCGTACTCATGTCAAAACAGTAGTCGCGGCTTCACGAGTTGCTTCGATGCTAAGGTCTAGTGTTTTCTGGAAATTTACGCAGACACCTGTATATAGAACCACCTCAACAAAACACAGAAGAACGCAGAGGTGTTCATGAAAATGTTTGAGTTCCCGACAGAGCCATGGTTTTCTTACAACTACTGATTAGTACCAGGGCAAGATGAAGAAGCTGCGTGAACAGCTTCTTCATCTTCATTTTGTGTTTATGCCTTATTTTGTGCTGCACTTTAACT
>JAQQAE010016466.1:0-11754 GCA_029823295.1 Pseudamia nigra
AAAAATGTGACATTTTTGGATGGTGCGCCTTATAATCCGGTGCGCCTTATAGTGCGGAAAATACGGTAAACAATATATTAACAAATATAAATACAAACCCATATCCCAAAACAACCATATACCAGCCATATAAATACATATTTACACTAAACATAAACTAGAAATGCCTCCTTCAACCTCCCCTGTGTAGTTGCCCTCCTTGAACCTTTAAGTAGTTCTGGCCAATCATTTGGCCAGACACCATGTCAGAAGCGGAACCCCACACACAGGTAAATCGGCGTTCGACCCATTTTACACAATTCTCCTTTAATATAACCCTATTAATGGCGTGATTACACATGCATACAATCTAATAACTTCCTAAATTAAATCCTCCATTATTATGCACTGTCTGTGTGTTGTACAGGTGATAGTGAAGGGGACTGCAGAGCAAATGGCTCAGCTTGCACCTGCCGGACAACTCATCCGCCACAATACCCCACGTTACCTATGTCTATATCAATATTAAACCAAACGTGTGTGTGTAATTTCCCTGTGTTTTACCCAACTCTTAAGCATTACTACTATTCCAAATATACTATATACCGACTAATTACATCACGTAACGGCAACCCGTCGTTACACAGGCATAGCACAAACTACCACCTTTTAATAAATAGTCTAACTGTGAGCTGAATTTAAAACTGAACATTTTTGGGGACAGCAGTTTACTGCATGTCAGTCTCCACTCTCTCCTCCCAAATGTTCTGTCTACCTACACTTTGTCTACCGTATTCAATAAAGTCAAAATGCCCCAAAATAAATGTTTATTAAAAAAACAAACAAAAAAAACATCTGAACATCTGTTCAGTATTCATTTCATAAAGGATTTAAAACATCACTTGTGAAAGCATCATGCCAAAAACAAAATAAGTATAGATCTAAGAAGGACAGTTGGTCAGTCTGGAAAAGGTTATGAAGCCATTTGTAAAGCTTTGAGGCTCCAGTGAACCACAGTGAGAGACATTATCCATAAATGGAGAAAACATGGAATGTCTGTCCATCTGTTGGTGACCTCAAACTGAAGAGCATTTGGGTTCTGAAGCAGGACAATGATCCAAAACACAGCAGCAAGTCCACCTCTGAATGGACCAAGAAAAACTAAATGAAGACTTTGGCGTGGCTTAGTCAAAGTCCTGACCTGAATCTCATTGAGATGCTGTGCTATGACCTTAAAAAGGAGGTTCGTGCTCCAAAACCCTCCAATGTGGCTGAATAACAACAATTCTACAAACATGAGAAATTCCTCCATAGTGCTGTAAAAGACTCATTGGCAATGATCACAAGTTCTTCATTGCAGTAGCTGCTAGAGGTGAACCAACCAGTTATTACGTTTAGGAGACAAGCACTTTTTCACACAGGGCCATGTAAATTTGGATTTTATTTCCCCTCAAAAAAAAAAAAAAAAGTGACTGTGTTTTCTTAAGTTTATTATTTACATTTATTTGATGATCTAAAACACTGAAATGTGACAAATATACAAAAAGTAATAAATCAGAAAGGGGGCACACACTCTTTCATAGCACAGTAGATAAAAGAGTGATCGATTATTTACTTGAGAGCAGTGATATTGTGTGCTGTTTTGTTTAAAACTTAATGCTGCTCAGCTTCCATCTGGGCATGTGTGTAGATTTTAGAGACAGAGAGGGGGCCTTTTGTGAAGAACTGAGGGGCTCATCTGGTGTCTCAGGGGTTGAAAGGGGGATAGAAAAATTGCGTGGTTCTGTGTGTCTATGAATAGAAAGGCAGAATAGGTTGCATGCACAAGCATGCTAAAAGGCTGTGTGAAGGCTGCTGGCTGGGGAATGAGGGATGGCAAAGTGCATGGGGGACGGGGGTGAATGAAATGTCCATCAAGTCATAATCAAAGAATATTACAGGCTGAGGGATCATCGCTCGTTTTTCTTCTCATGAATACCAATTACAAGGTCTTTACAGGTATCAGACACAAATTTTAAATCCTTTTACACCTGTTACACATCATTTATAACCATATTTAACATTAAGTTTGGGCCAGTTAACCTCAACTTTATTCATATGTACTATAAATGAATCCAAATGAAACTTTTTAGTAGGATGTGGGAAAAAAAGAATCTATATTGTAAAAGTGAAGTGTGTGTATGTATGTGTGTCCGCTATATAAGTTGTAAACTGTGCCGATCTGACCTTTGACGTTGCACATGCTGATGTATTTAAGGTCAAGGATCATGGTAGCAAAAACAGTTTGTAAATAGGACCAATATTTTTTGAGAAATAAGTAATTTGCCTCAAAATACACTCAATAACCCCGTTGCTACCTCAAAAATAACATTACCCACTTCATGCCCAGTGTGAAACTGCACCTTCTGACCCAAACTTCCCCTTTGTACTGGGATGAAGACAGCTCCCAGTCAGACGAACTACTCTGTGACAGTCAACAAGTCACAGGACAAACATCTGACACAGTAGGCATCTACCGATCCTCTCCAGTATTTTCACATGGACAGCTCTGTGGCTTTTTCCACAGCAAGGTCACTTGCTGACATGTTTGTGAAAATTGATGCAACTTCAAAACAAGGACTCATAGATAATACATTACAACACAAATCATTGTCTATCCTCAAGTGTATGAATCAGAAGAAATATCTCAACCAACATAACATCAACTAAATGTGACAAATAGTACATAAGATTATTCACAAAACTTTGTCTTTAATTTCAGTCAAAAATCATTATCGTCAGTTACCCATTTTATAAACACCACCCTGAGTTGGATTTATTACAGTAATATTGATTTCATATGGCGAAGTTCAAAATAAACAAAACTAAGAAAAAGCAAAAAAAATAATAAAAATGAATGAATGAAATGAATGAAACACTAATAAAAAAACAGGGGAAAACTACAGTATTAAAACAATGCATTTTAACTACTCTTAAGGCCTTATTAAACTGACCTTAAGATATTTTAAGGACAATATTTGTATTTGTCTCTGCAACAGAAGGAAAATATCATGGATTATGATCTGTGACATTTTCCGTCTTCTTCGTAAGCACAGACTGGACTTCTACAGACGGTCCATTTAGAACCAAAAGAAAGAAACCTCAGACAGGACAGGTCATCACCAAACACCTGGTGCTAACGTCCTGGACACCAGCCAGTGGAAAGTCTCCTCAGCTCACCAACGTCATTAGGTTATGATGACAGGATAGGGTGTCGCCAATGAAACATGTATTAGTAGTATGAGGAGAGCAAAACACACTCACTTTTGTCTCTGATGGCTCTGTGTGTCATTGTTTACTGGTATGAGTGATGTAGAGCACCTCAGTCCTGAATAAGCAGACCAATGAAATATCTAAATTATGAACATAATAGGAGTCATCAGATCAGGTCAACATTTTTCACTTGCTTTAAGTCAACATTTCAGGGAGAACTGGTTAACATGTTTCAGTTCCAAGGTTAAGTATCTGTGTGATCACAATAGTAGATCAAGCAAGGAATTGTTGTCTGCTGTCCCAGGGTAAGGAAAATGTAATGTTGGGTGAGTAAATATATAAACAACCTCAACTGAACAAGTATTAAAAAAGAATTTAACACACTGGACTGTGGACAGAACCACAGTTAGGTATTTTGCTTCCTCTGATGTCAACTTACAGTAGCTTCCACTCCGGAAATTAGTAAGTAAACTCACCTGCTGCACAGAATTGCTTAAGCCATTTTGACATAAAATGTTTGGTTGCATTTAGCAAATTAGTATTCCACATCTTTTGTTTTGTACCAGACAAAATAAAAGATAGGTACAGTGGTGTGAAAAAGTGCTTACCGCCTTCTTGATTTATTTTTTTTGCATGTTTGTCATGTTTCAATGTTACAAATCATCAAAAAATAAATATTAGACAAAGATAACACAAGTAAATACAAAATTCAGTTAAAATTAAGGTTTTTATTATTAATGGAAAAAAATCACTAGATTGCTCCCTGACGTTAAAACATAAATGAATTGTGGTTTATCACATCTTTTCAGAGCTGAGTTCAATTTCTGTAGCCACACTCAGGCCTGATTACTGCCACTCCTGTTCTCAATGAAGCCACTCCAAAGTCTTCATTTAGTTTGTCTTCATTCTTGCTGCTGTGTTTTGGACCATTGTCTTGCTGCAGAACCCAAGTGCTTTTCAGCTTGAGGCCACGAACAGATGGACGGACATTCTCCTTCAGCAGAATTCATGGTTCCATTTACCACAGCAAGTATTCCAGGTCCTGAAGCAGCAAAACAGCCCCAGACCATCACATACCACCACTATGTTTTACTGTTGATATGGTGTTTCTTTTATGAAATGCTGTGTTACTTTTACACCAGATGTAACGGGACGCACACCTTCCCAAGAGTTCAACTTTTGTCTCATCAGCCCACAGAGCATTTTCACAAAAATCTTGAAGATCATCAAGATGTTTTCCAGCAAAACTGAGAAGAATCTTTATGTTCTTTTTGGTCAGCAGTGGCTTTCATCTTGAACTCTGTCATGCAGGTCTCTTTCTTATGGTGGAGTCATGGACTCTGACCTTAACTGAGGCAAGTGCAGTTCTTTGGATGTTGTTGTGGGGTCTTTTGTGACCTCTTGGGGTAATTATGGTAGGGGGTCACTCCTGGGAAGGCTCACCACTGTTCCATGTTTTCTCCATTTGTGGATAATGTCCCTCACTGTGGTTTACTGGAGTCTCAAAGCTTTACAAATGGCTTCATAACCTTTTCCAGACTGATAAATCTTAATTTGTCTCTCATTCATTCCTGAATTTTTTTGGATCACAGCATGATGTTTAGCTTTTGAAGGTCTTTTGGTCGACATCACTTTATCAGACAGGTCCTATTTAAGTGATCTGTTGATTGAGAACAGGTGTGGCAGTAATCAGTGTAGATACAGAAATTGAACTCAGCTTTATAAAGATGTGATAAACCACCATTAACTTATGTTTTAACATGGGTGGGGAAGCACTTTTTCACAGCACTGTATGTGTTACTAGTCAACAGGATGGATGCTAACAACTGACTTCCAGGAAGGTAAATAATGGCAAATTAAAGCATTGTGTACCATACTTGGTGTTCATGTTTATGGAAAAGCTTCATGTTTATCCGTTGTAAAAAGTCAAAAATACAGTGGCTTGCAAAAGTATTCATACCCCTTGGATGTTTTCACTTTTTATTGGCAGTATAAAATGAATCATTGTCAGTTTATTTTGCCTTGTATGACAATAATTAAAAAAACAAATCGTTTAATGTCAGAGTGAAAACAGATTTCTATAAAGTAATGTCAGTTAATTAAAAATATATAATTTTTACACAAATAAGTGTTTGCGTAAGTACGCATACCCGTTAAGCCAGTATTCTGTAGACTCACCTTTGACTGCAACGACAGCATTCAGTTTGTGTGGGTAGCTCTCAGGCAGCTTTACACATCTCAATACCACATATTGTCTCTATTCTTCATTGTAAAACTACTCAAACTCTATCACATTGGACAGAAATCAGGAGCAAATAGTCCTTTTCAGAGTCATCATGGGTATGTTGGTGTCCTCCCACTTGAGTCTCCTTCTTGTTCGGTCTCTCAGTTTGTGAGGATGGCCTGCTCTAGGCAGATTTAGGCACATACCATATTCCTCCTATTTTTTAAAGATGGCTTTAACTGAACTCAGGGGTTTATTTAGTGACATGGAAAAGATTTTGTATCTAGAACAGGGCTTATACTTTAAAATAACCTTATCATGGAGCTGCTTGTAATGTTGTTCCATCTTCATAGTGTAATTGAAGCCAAGAATACTGATCCACCAGTGACTAGACCCTTTGGACACAGGTGTCAATACTACTGTCACTTAAGACACAGTCAGTGCATCAGATGATCTGCCTCTATAAACTGTCAGACGACCAGCACCATTTCTCTGAACGTCTGTCCATTTTGGTGACTCATGTTGAAGGGTATGAATACTTATGTAGTAACTTATTTTCCATCATATACTTTTTATTAATTGACATTACTTTGTATAAATCTGTTTTCACTCTGACATTAAAGAGTTGTTTTTTGTAATTTTTTTGTCAAAAAGCCAAACTATATTGACAATGATTCAGTTTATACCACAATGAAAGGTGAAAACATCCAAGGAGTATGAATACTTTTGCAAGCCACTGTAGCTGACATGCAAGTCCGTCTGTTAGGATATTATGAGCCGTCTCGTATGTGCCGTCTGCCATCCAGTAAGATACACTACGCAAGAAACAATGTCTGATGCCCACAGCTGTTCCTGAACTAACTTTATGCCAACAAAATTGGCCTAGTATTAGAGTGCTCTTCACTACCATCATCAAAGTATCAGAGAGAATATGTCTTGGAATAATAACATTCATCCTCAAGTCAAAGACTAAGGAATGAATACCAGGGGCCACGGAAGCTGTCCCTGAGGAAGATAGTGGAACAACAGCTTACTACGAGACTTGTTTTTTCTGTCTGCTGCCTATACTTTGCTCTTTATTATGTATTTTACAAGAAAGGACAGGAACTATGATGCTATGGAATTTTTATATTGCTTTACATAAATTTCATCCATACTATATATATATATATATATATAAGACGTCAGAGGGCTGTTTCTGGAAGGCATTCAGAGAAGAAACACAAGTGATGTTCAATTTCAGGAAAATTAGCACATTACCCAAGTTTTATGGAGAGTGTCAATTTGCTTTTATAAAATTAATTAAGAAATTAACTGTGTGGCTGTTATTAAGTTTGTTCTGTTAGCATTAATTAACTTCATTATTATATCTGGCTTTCAGTTCTATTTTATTCATGTTACTCTGTTCTTGTTAACATTGAGCCATAGTATGAACTATTCTATGATCAAATACAAATCACATCAGCAAAGAATCCAGTTCAAGTACTGCATCTGGTTGCAAAGAGAAACTCCATCCTGAATAAGTCTGCCCTTTAAAGAACTAACAGTATAAAATCCCCATGACACTGACATCAATCAAAGCTATAGAAGACAATTCACATTCTGAAACCTGATTACCAAAGTAGAGCTGCTCTGTGAGTGTCTATACTCTTAAAATTACATTAATTGCTCACTGTCTTCACGATTGTGCTGCTCTGTGCATCGCTCTTCAGGTGAAATAAATTCCAGAGATAAAAACTCACAGCAAACGGTGGCACCTTGTGTACAGCATAGTGAGAGCAGAGGTGCATTAACATACAGATAGGTAAAGAGTTTTAATGTACTCAGGAGGCTGGAGGAATGGAGAAACAGAGGGAGAAGTGTGGAAGTGAGTGTGTGTGTGTGTGTGTGTGTGGGGGGGGGGGGGTGGCATCCGTGACCTCATCTCACTTCATCATGGGCAGAGGAGCAAATCAAAGGCCTACCGGAGGACAAAAATATAGGAAAGACAAGAGGGATGGAGGGAATAGACGAGTCACAGAAGACAAAGTAAGTAGTGCAAAGTACAAGACTGTAAAGTGGTTATAAAGGCAGAAATAAAGTATGTATAACAAATATTTAAGTCACTCCATTACTGCTGGATTATTCTAAACTGTTCCTAACAACTGAGTGATGATAAGTCTCTTCTGTAGAAACATGGTGGACTTTTTCCTTCTACCCAAATACTTTACCAAAGCCCAAAACACAATGTTGAGTTTAATTATGCAATTTATCTATGCTATTATGAGAAATGTAAAAGATACTTTGAAAAGTGTTGTGGAGTGTAGTCAGAGAGGAGAGAAGCAAACACTAGCACAGTTTTAAATGATGCTGTCTTATTTTACAACCATCTTAGAACCCATTTGAAAAAATACTATAAAAACGCAAAATGAGTTGATATGCACAGAAGAAAGTAGATTATTCAGTGCTAAAGTACTGTGAGGGTCAACATGGCTACTTTTCCATACAGTGAGGATAGATAATTTATCAGTGATGGATGTTGATCTCATAATCACTGCAACTCATGTCCTTTTTGTATTTTGTGTGGAAATAGGCAAATGACTCAGGAAATATGTAAAGGGGGGCAAAAACAAAGCACTTTTGCAAGGAATAAAATATGGAAAAATTAGTCAACTATTCACACATTATGTTTCTTCTTAATATGAACACAAAAGCAGTCTACAAGATGTATGAATGGGACATTCAGTCACTGTTGGAGGCAAGACGACATACGATAAAAAATTATTTTTTATTGCACAACATAATATCACCTCTTCAAGAGCTATTATGTTGAAGGACTTGAATTAATGGTTTGAATCCAAGGTGTTACTTGTAGCAAACAATGAGAGGTTGTGTTCAAAAGAAGCTGAACAAGTCCAAACAAAATGAGCAGCGCAAGATGAACACAAGAAGGTGAGGTTCCCTTAAAGAAGTGCAGAGTAGTGCATGTGAGGACCACTTTGGTCTTAACAAAGTATTCACGTTAAGTGTCTAGCAGCAATTCCCCTGAGTTAGTCCTTCTTTGTGGTGTGAGACTAAGAACATACAATCTGTTGGCAGCTCTGCATTTACACCTCTCTTCTCTCAGCAGGCCTGACTGTCGCTGCCCATGGTGTGTTGTAACTCTTAAAAGGCAGTTCAAATTGCTGTGACCTGTATGCCACTGCTAGAGGACAGGAAAACACCAGGTCCATAGCTGGAGAGAGGCATATGGTATAATTTATAAGCTATTCAATAACAAGTCACAAACACTGAGAAAACTATGCTGTCATTAATAAAACCAGTAAGAAAATTATAATTGGCACAATTTCAGCCCAGATGTCAACAGTGCCATTACTGTCAGTGCTAATATTCATACTATATTGAAACATAAGCTTAGACCTATGGTTTGCCCTGGTTTATACAGTGCCAAACCAGCCAAGCAGTTAACGGCACTGCGCACTGCATATCTTAATTACTAGTTAATTGGCCCGAGATCGAAGCTTCTGTTTGTGTCAGTGTTCATTATGTTGCACTAGTCATTTAACACTTTAAAAATATATTGTCATAACTCTGTAGTAGGCTAATTGCCTGTGTTAATGAGGCCAAAGAATAGTCAAAGCTTTGTACTTAACAGTCTGTGATGAGGGCAGCTCCAGTGATGAAGTTCACCTTCATCAGAACGCAGAAAAAGCTTAGCATCTCAAAATAACAGTTGAGATAATTTTCAAAAGTTGCTGCTTGACTCTTTCCCCACCAGCATTTCCTAAAAAGTTACCAGCCACCACCGGCATTTTTGATGATTTTTTGAATCTTTCAAGACCCACTGAAAATGTTATTTTAAGGAGTAGAAAGACAGTGAATACAGTATGTCAAAAGAAAGAACAGCCTGCCAGCATTTAGTCACAGTAATTCATTTTATTCTAGCTTCAATTGTTCTTTTTATATCCACACTTGAATATTGGTGATTTTCATAAAAAGACTGAATTTCGAGAAAATTCAGAAATTTCTGAGAAAAATGCATTTTGTCATTCCTTTTGTAAGACATTCATTCTTTTGTGAGACATACAGTACTATTTCATACTGTCTCATCTGTTACATGTCAGTCCTCTGTTGTGCCCACATGGGACAGGTCTTCTCCTGTAACCCACACCCACATCAGTGCATGCTCTTTGTGGGTCTGTTTGGTTATAAAGTGTCCATGGTCATTTCTCCTGCTCTCTCTCATGTTGTCACGTTTCCACCTTTTCTCTGTGTGTTTCACTGTGACTTACTGCAGCCACAGCTGACCACAACTATACTCACATGTTGCTCATGATATCTGTTGTGTCTGTGCCCGCAAAAACACGGATTGATGAAGATACTCGTCATTGGCAGGGAAGCCTTCCGCAAATGAGGAGCTGACTCATCAATAGAGGGAGAAGAGTTAAGACTTAATCAAGAACTCTGGACTCAAGCCTAAGGGAGATCTGATGACATTCATTACATAAGGCATCAAAGTGTTGTGGATTTCAATACAGTTTAAGTGTGCACGTAAAAAAAAACCAATAACAAAAACCTTTTTTTAAGATATTTTAAGTTACAAATGTTATAGGCTCAACATTTATCATGGCTTTCATATGTATTAACAACATTATCGAAACTGAAAGCAGGCTTCTTAATTGTCTCATGGTGGATTTCACTATTTCAAAGGCGACCCCGGAAAGGAACAGCCGAAAAGAAGAAGAAGAAGAAAGTCAGATATGACAAGGTCACTGAGGTCAGTGCTTCTGAACCAGGGCTAGTTACATCCAGGGGGCACTGGGACATAGTATGTGAAAACCCTGTACAAGAACTGAATAATGACCAAAAAAAGAGTTTACCACAGAAAAAGAGTATATGTATATGGAAAAATGAGAGCAGAGTAGTTAAACACATTCAACATTAGGTTCATGAAAGGTCTCAATGAGCTTAACAAGGGCAGCTCAATTGTACAAAAAAAAATACTTGCATATTTATTGAAACAAGAAAGCGGCACTTCGTTAATGCGATGGTCAATGTGGACATACATCGGTGACAGGAAAAGTTTAGATTTTAATTATGTGCTCTTCACAAAAATGTAACATTGACAAATTAACATGATATTAGATATGCCCTTTAAGCGTTGCCTGCATATTTAGACACACACTTAAAAAATATTTCTTTTGTCCCTCGCTCCAATTTCTATTAGGCTAAAGATGTTAATTATCTGTAAGCTAGAATGATTTGACTCTTGTATGGCAGCTGGGCCTGATTCATTCAAAGGGTCTCCAATGTGGTGAATTGAACAAATTAGTGCTGAAGTAGGTTTCAATCCTACCTCAAGGTTTCTCACTGACCTTTCTGTGACATGCTTCATTGCCAACAAAAAGTTCATTACTGTTGTTTCCACACAGTTATGACAACTTCAAGTGTCCTCGACCCAAACACCCTCAATCAGTAGAAAAAAATACAGCAGTACATTCCAAAAGCTACAGAGATAATAAAATTATGTTTAATTGAATTTTTATTTTGGAATGCATGAATATGTTCACCCTCTGTACTCAGTAATTCAAAATGTATATTTTGTGGTCCTTGAAAGTGTTTAATAGAAGACATGGTTTAACTTACCATCAGGTTGTTAGGGGCAGGTCTCTCTTTGGGTTGTCGCCTCATACTGAAAAACAGACACACAAGCAGTTTATATACAGACACTTTTCAAGTTGAGTTTTTACGAGTGCAAGACATGTTTTTGTTCCAATTTTCATTTCAAATCATCATTTTTATTTTGACATCGGAATTCAAAAGGAGGTTTCAAACAAAACCTTTCATTCCCAAGGAAATTAAGATGAAAACTTTGTATCAATTGAGTACAACAACACATAATTATTTCAAACAGAACCGTTTAATTAAAAATTACAATTTCAGTTAACATTCTTAAAATTGGAGAAGTTATGGATTCAACATGGAATTTAACATGTTAAGTGTTATGATGAAAGTCAATCTTTTTCTTTCAAGGTCAATGTTTGTGTTTTTCAGGACCGATACGATACCAATTATTAGTAGCTAAAGAGGCCAATAACCGATATCTGGAGCAGATATGCATTTGCAGTAAAAGTGTAAAAATTGGCATAAAAATGTTGAATAATACAAACACGTAACTTTGTTTAAATGTTTGAAGCATGTTTATTTAACCTAACAAATAGAAAATAAATAGTTCCAGACGTACATGGGTCCTAGACTCACAAGTTATTGTAGTAGTCGTGAGCTGTAGAGTTTTTCATGTGACTTTCACACAAACACAC
>JAQQAE010016468.1:0-11754 GCA_029823295.1 Pseudamia nigra
GTCCCAGCTCCGTAAGTCCACGGCCTCGCGCCGGCCCCAGCTCCGTTTGTCCACCGCCTCGCTCCGGCCCCAGCTCCGTAGGTCCACCGCCTCGCGCCGGCCCCAGCTCCGTTTGTCCACCGCCTCGCACCGGCCCCAGCTCCGTAGGTCCACCGCCTCGCGCCGGCCCCAGCTCCGTTAGTCCACCATCCGCCGCCTCGCACCAGGTTCTCCCAGGTGCGTCGTTGATTTCCTCCTGAAGTGTGTCATAAGTCAGGTTTCCGTCCAGGTGAAGTGCAACATGTACAGCGGCGTGCGAAAGTATTCACACCCCTTGGATGTTTTCACTTTTTATTGCGGTATAAAGTGAATCTTTGTCAATATAATTTTCCTGGTTTGACAATAATTTACAAAAAAAACAAGTCTTTAGTGTCAGAGTGAAAACAGATTTCTACAAAGCAATGTCAGTTAATTAAAAATATATAATGAAATGTAAGTGTTTGCATAAGTATTCATCCCCTTGAAGTCAGTATTGTGTAGACTCACCTTTGACCTCCGTGACATCATTCAGTGTGTGTGGTAGCTCTCAGTCAGTCTCACACACATCAATACCAGTAGTTGTAAAACTACTCAAACTCCATCACTTTGGACAAAGATCAGGAGCAAATAATCCTTTTTCAAGTTCAGTCTCACATTCTGTTGAATCGACATGTGGCTCTGACTCGATTCCAAAACATTCACAATGTTGTCTTTAAACTATTTTTGTGCAGTTTTTGCTGTTTGTTTCAGGTCATTGTTTTCCTGGAAAGTAAATCTTGTAGGTAGTTGCAGTTCTGTGTCAGACTGAATATCTCCCTATATGTCACTGTACTCATTCAACCTTTGACCTTTCCGAGCCTCCCGGGGTCGGCTGTAAAGATGTGTTCCTGCACCATTTGTCTGAACCTCTGTCCGTTTAGCTGAGTCATGTTAAAGGGTATGAATACGTACGCAGTCACTTATTTTCCATCATATATTTTTTATTAATTGACATTACTTTGTAGAAAAAAGTTTTCCATCTCTTCTATCCAGTGTTGTTTTGCAAATACAAATTGACGAGACTGAGATGAAAAGTCAGTGGTGCTTGAAGTGGCTTCAGAAGAATAAAGGCATCCGTTCGATGATGCTGATGGAAAAGCAGCAAACAAACTAGTATTTTCTTCTGTGGCGGATGGAAAATGGCATGTGACAGGTATGTGAACTCTGCAGCCAGTAAATGGCCCCAAACGAGCAGCTGAAATTGAAGATTTTGAACCACAACATTGTAGCTTTTTGTTTTTGGAAAAGTCACGGAACCTCATGTGTTTCCTCAGTCATGTTTTAGTCACAAAATCCGTTTCCATTGGCCTTGCACATTTTACTTTGTACTTTTTCCAACTGAGCCAAACATAAAACACTTTGAATCATGATATTTGGATGGTTTTCTTTTCTTTTTCTTTTTCCCGTGAAGGTTTTTAAACTGTGACTTGAACATTTGCATTAAAAAAGGTGGCTGGAAGCTCATTTATGAAGTTATAATGAATTTTTGATCATCTGGTTTCAAAGGCCCGTGATGAGAATGAACCAAGGTCATGGAGTCAAGATGAGTTTTTCTCACATCTGAGTAGCTGGTGTTTGTGTCATGAATCTCCCTGCACATTTACGTTGCATTCCTTCCCATGGCAACTTCTATTAATTTACTCTATTTCACGTAAAACCATCAGCAACAACAACTTTGATGCATTGTAGGTAAATTAAAGTGGTGTTTTTTTAATTGAAAAATATGAATAATGCTGCGTTGATTTTCCGAGTGATAAAGGAGTTTATAAAAGATAAAATGATCAGCTCAGTTTGATGAAACCTTCAGGATCTACTGCTCAACAAATGCAAGTACGGATGGCAAATATGACATCGACACTAGAAAGTCAAATTTACCCAAATTTACCATTTATTGTGTTTAATTGTTATGTTATTGGTCGTTCCAAAGTGGAGGCTTAAATCTAAAGGTGACGTCACTTCTTAAGACTTTTTTTTAATGGAATTGCTTTGTACTTTTATAGAATTCACTGTACTTTTAATTTATCCTTCCTCAGTTTTAGTGTTTTTACCCTCGCTTTCTTTCTTTTATTACTTTGACTCCTGGGTCAGTCATTTTATTTCCTTTCACCTGCTTTATCTTTCTTTAACCCTCTGTTTTTCTTTTCATTTTCTTTTCCTTTCTCTCCTCCGCCGCCTCGTCGTTGTACGTGCACCTGCGTTTATCACCTTATCGAACTGCTGTTTATGCAGAGATTATTACACTGAGGCTTTCATTTTTTTAAAAAATGATAAAAACCAAGAGACAAAAACACAGCTGATGATCAAAATAACTCATAATATGACTCGAGAGATGCTCGGGTGAACAGAATTATTTTATGCAATAATAGTGGACGTTTTGTGGCTCATTTGAATATGGATCTATATGGGCCGCAGTGGAGGGTAAAACGGCAGAACTTTAGGAAGAGAAATGTCTTTGCCTTCGGTGTATTATCGAAAACAGAGTAATGAGCGATTTTAAAACGTCTGTAAATCCTGGTGCTTCTAGTGTTTAACAAGCCGTGATGATGTAAAACTATGAGATTTGTGTGTCATAAAGAAGGAGAATACGCAGCCCGGACCGGTTATGCCAGCAAACATTTTTCAGGTCAGTTCTTTTACAATAAGGACATAATATATATAACAACTGTACACATACAATATGCTTGAAATATCCGGTATTTATCAAAATACGTGATGAGGAGAGTACACAGGAACAGCACTCAAGTAAAAGTACTGTTACCTTAGAATTTTACTGACTCAAGTAGAAGGAGAAGTACTCATAAACATAAATACTTGAGTAAAATGGCATTAAAAACTACTCCAGTAGTGAGTAACTTCTTAACCTGGAAGTTACTATAATCTCATGTCATGTGTTCATACAGATATTTTGTTCATTTAGTTTAACTCACTTAATTTTTTTTTTTTTTTTTTACCACTGTTGCTTAATATTTTCACTTTTACTCATTGTGTTGCTGATTTTGCTTCCTGTTCAGCTTTTCTTAATTATTTTTGTTAATTTTTTAAAAATGTGTTTGACTATTTTCTTCATTTTTGCTCATTTTGTTTGCGCATGGTTATAATCATTAAATCATTATATAACTTACGTGATTGTTTTACTCACTTTGTTTCTTAGTTTATTCTTTTCTTAATTTAATTGATAATTTTGTTAAGTTTTCTATTTCATCGTATTTTACTCCGACTCAAAGAGCTGGAGAAAGTGTAGCTGAGTAGAAGTACATTATTTTATCACAGATGTAACGGAGTAAGAGTAAAAAGTAGGTCTGTCATTAACCCGGATTCATTCATTTGCATGATTAATTAGATTAAACATTTTAACACAACTAACGCACAACACCTCAACATCCACAATTTACACCCATCGACGCGGATGAAACCAAACAACTGGTGTTACTTTCTTTGTCAAAAAATGTCCGTTATTGTTTTCGTCTCGACTAAATTGAGCGATATTTTCGCCAACGAATAAAAGACGAGAAGAAAATAGACAGTGACGAAAACCAATCAGACGGAGGGAAAGAGACGAGGAAACGAGTCACTCGAAGGACTGGATGAGAAGAGAACCAATCAGATCGCTGCACTCAGCGGGTATTAACTGAAATTAATCCGGTGGCCTGTGATTAATTTAGATTCATAACAACTGGGTTTTAACAAACGTCATCAACTAAACTGTACATAAACAAACTGCGACAGTTGATTCAAAACTACGAAAACGAGGAATAACAAAACCGGACCTTTATCCCTTTTGCAGTTTATTTGCATTTTTATTAGCGCCACAAAAACTACACGTGCTTTCATGTGGTGCAGTAGTTCAACAAAAATCAGTGTTGCTTCTTTTGTCATATTTTCATAAACCTGTTGAAATAATAGTGTTTCACTGTGTGTTTCAAGTGCTTCAGGGATCGTCACGAAATCCTGTGTCATGCAAGAAAACTCAGCAATAAACATAAATACGTAGTAGTTTGGAAGATTCATGTGTCATAAAGATGAATATGAACTACAGTGTGCATTGTTATGGCTTTGATGGCTTTCGGCCGTTGTTCATCCATCGACGTCCTCGTCCGTGTCTCAGGTGTTTTGTTTCCGCCGGCGACCGCTTTGCCTCTTATTCATCTCAAACAAATTTATCCGCCCAAATTTTCCTTTCACAGTTAATTGAAGGCTGTTTACAAACAACACCGATTTCTTAATCATGCAAATGAGTCTTTCAGGTTTTATACATGTGTGCTTTCTTCTTTTTTTTTTTAATTGAGCTCCAAATGCAAAATGCCTAATTGGTGCACGCACAAATAAGATTTAATAAGTGTGTTATGAGGCCTGACTGATTGCCTGCCAGCGTCTCTGTGAGGTGTTAATGAATTGTTTCAACCATGATTATGGAAATCGGTTTTAAAATAAATAAATAAATGGTCTCTTTCGTGACTTTTTTTTTCTGTTTTGGCAGCCACATGAACCTGCGTCTGATCAACGCACCACACAAAGTAACCGCTCGACGTATGCGCACACTTTAGACATCAGACGTGACCTGTATCCGCAGAAAACCTCAGCAGAAGTACTCGTCAGAAGTACTCGTCAGAAGTACCCACACTAGTACTACTGTCCTGACTGTGAGCAGTCGGACGACCCTGTAGAGACTAGGATGGACACGAGCCTGTGGGCGTGGCCACAGTGACGCCTCCACCTCCGTCGGATCCAAAAACAGCGCGTTTCACACCTTCTGTGTGGGTCGTTTGAGGAGCATGCGTCCGTGACCCCGGCACCGCTAGAAGAGGTCAGGTTCTGCAGAACCTCACCTCACGTACACCTGAGACACTGAGGACACACTCGTCCACGAGGAGACCAGTTTTCATTTTTCTTAATTTCTTGGAACTCCTTGATTGTTTGGCTCATGTTTCTTTTTCTGATTTTCTTCACCCTTGGTTGTTTTGTTCATTTTTCTGCTCAATTTTATTAATTTTTCGTTACTATTTTGTACCTGTTACTGATGTTGCTCCTTTTCCAGATGATCTTGTTCATTTTAAGTCAAAACACTCACTGAATTTTTGCATTTTGCCTTAATTTCATAATGACTGTAAATTTAATGTCACCTGTGCAATGTTGAAAAGAATAAAATAAACATAATCCACTGACAGTGTAAAAATCTTAACATGTTGGAGTAAAAACGTGCCCTCAGTATTTTCATTTCGATGTAGAAAAGAGCAGGAAACTTTAACTTCAGTAAAACCGTCGCGTCATCTCAGATTTCAGACGACGCGGGAACGGGGGTCAATACTTCTGCCCTTTGTGTTATTTTTGGACTATGTAGTTCATTTTCCTTTTTTTTATTCAATATTTTGTTGATTATTTTGTTCATTGTCTTGGTTGTTTTGTTTTTCTAATTAATTTTGTTCATTGTCTTATTCATTGTAGTTCATTTTCTTCATTATTCTGTTATTTATTTGCTAATGTGGTTCATTTTTTTTCAATTTTCTTGATTGTTTTTATGTTTCTTGATTATTTGGTTCCTTTTTTTCATTTTCTTGATTGTTTGGTCGTGTTTCTTAATTACTTAGTTCATTTTCTTGATTATTTTGTTATGTTTCTTGATTGTTTGGTTCATTTTTGTTCATTTTCTTGATTATTTTGTTCATTTTTGTTCATTTCTTCCATATTTTTTAATGTTGTTTTTACTATGTGGTTCATTTTTGGTTATTTTCGTCATTTTTGTGTTAATTTTATTCATTATTTCATTCACTTTAGTTTTTTTCTTTGGTCACTTTGTGTTTATTTTATTGATTTTTTTTTTGTTCAGTGTTGCTCAGTTTTCTGATTATATGGCTTATTTTTGTTAATTTTCTTGTTCATTATGCTCATTTTGTGTTTTTCCTTAATAATTTTGTTTATTTTTAAGATTATTCCGCTCATTTTTATTTATTTTCTTGATTACGTTGTTTTGTTTTTTTCATTAACTTCATTTTTTTCACAGAATTTTTTTTCAGTTTTTTTTTCTATTTTCTTTCTGTTGTCATTGTTCTGTTAATGTTTTTGAATACGTTATTTCACTTTTATCACTTAATTCACATTTTTGATCATTTTATGTTGTTGAGTTTTTGTTCAACGTATATTTTAAATATATTTTTTGTCCTGATTTTGATGTTGCAGCAAATTTTGAACCTCATTTTCTCTGACATGACTGAGTCGAGACGCATCATTTAAATTTTAACCCATTGCCGAGTCGCAGCACTTTGTAAAACAGCGGCGGCTCCTGAACGACTCGCACCAGCTTCTTCAGACAATAATCACCTGCTCTCGTTCTCTTTCCAGGACTTTTCAAACTCATGCACAGGGTGGCGCTAGACTCAGAAAGGGGGTAAAGTTGCACTTTAAACGTGCAGGTCTTAGATGTTTTGTCTTGTCCTTCTCTTACCGACTGAATGTCTAAGATAAGTGTAAGTCTAGTACACGTGAAATCATTTAGATTTTCAGTTTACTGTCATAGCTGAGGAAAGAAAATATCCAAAAATATCCACCTGTACAAATAAGAAGCCTCAGAAAATCCAATCTTCAAGTTCAACAATTTAAAATTAAGAAAAAGGGAACATAAAATGAGCAATTTAATAAAAATGAATGAACATGGAACCGAAAACGCAGACAATAAATGTGCATCGTTTGAAAACACAAGAGCAAAATGTACATCAGATTAAAAAAAAACGATCAATAAAATATGTTTTAAATGAAATGAAGCAACAAAATGACAAGAAACCCAGCAAAATCTACATCAAATGAAAAATAAGCAACAAAATGTGCGTTGAATTAAACAACAAGCAACAAAATGACAAAATAAGCAACAAAATGTGTGTTAATTGAAAAATAAGCAACATAATCAACAAAATGTACAATAAATGAAAAAAGCAACAAACTGTGCGTCAAATAAAACAACAAGCATCAACATGACAAAATAAGCAACAAAATGTGTGTTAAATGAAAACATTAAGCAACAAAAATCAACAAAATGGACGTCAAATGAAAAAAATAAGCAACAAAATGTGCATTAAATTAAAAAAGAAGCAACAAAATGACACAATAAGCAAAAAAATGTGGATCAAATAAAAACAGGCTACAAATTCTGCGTTAAATTAAAAATTAAGCAAAAAAAAAAAGTGCACTGAATGAAATAAGCACCAAAATGACAAAATAGGCAAGGAAATGTGAAAAATTAAGCAGCAAAAAAAATCAACAAAATGGACATTAAATGAAAAAACATTAAGCAACAAAATGTGCATTAAATGAAAAAAGAAGCAACAAAATGACAAAATAAGCAACAAAATATGCATGAAATAAAAAAATAAGCAACAAAATGTGTGTTAATTGAAAAAATAAGCAACAAAATCAACAAAATGAACTGTGCATTGAATAAAACAACAAGCACCAACATGACAAAATAAGCAACAAAATGTGTGTTAAATGAAAACATTAAGCAACAAAAATCAACAAAATGGACATTGAATGAAAAAAATAAGCAACAAAATGTGGATCAAATAAAAACAAGCTACATATTCTATGTTAAATTAAAAATTAAGCAAAAAATGTGCACTGAATGAAACAATGAGCACCAAAATGACAAAATAGGCAATGAAATGTGAAAAATTACACAGCAAAAAAATCAACAAGATGGACATTATATGAAAAAAAAACAAGCAACTAAATGAAATGAAATTTAAAAAGAAGCAACAAAATGACAAAATAAGCAACAAAATGTGGATCAAATAAAAACAAGCTACAAATTCTGCATTCAATTAAAAATTAAGCAAAAAAAAGTGCATTGAATGAAACAATAAGCACCAAAATGACAAAATAGGCAACAAAATGTGAAAAATTACACAGCAAAAAAAAATCAACAAAATGGACACCAAATGAAAAAATAAGCAAAAAAATGACAAAATAACCAATTAAATGGGCATGAAATTAATGAAAAAGCAACAAAATAGCTCTAAATAAAACAAAACGTATACATGTAACATATGTCATGAGAAAGATTTGTAACGTCCTGATGTTTAAGACCCACTGAGGTGTAAAAAAAAAAAAAAACTACAAAAAAACCAAAAAACAACTTGCTTTTTAAAATATATTTTTACCAGGTAACGTGATGTCAAACCACTATGACATGAGTCGATAATAGAAGGGTCTCAGTCAGCATCTAAGTGTGTTTTTTCTCCATTTGTGATGTTGCTGATTTACTCTGATTACTTGCTTCTCTGAACTCCTGCACCTGATGATGTTCAAATTTGCCACCGCTGCGATAAATTTGACATCAGCGAGAATTTCCATGAAGTTTGGGTTTTCGTTTCCTCTTCTCTTTCCGGCTGCGGGTTCGAACGCCGCTTCATTTCCTGCGAGCTGTCGTTATTGCCTCGTTCTCCGTGAACACGAGTTATGAGCGGATGATTGAATGCACGAGTTGTCTTCCCGAGTTCTTCCTGGAAGATTCTGTGAAACTCTCTCTCCTCCTCCTCCTCCTCCTCCTCGCTGACATTACACCTCCCCGATGAGGCATTCGGATCCTCCAGATTTTTAATATCACTTGTAGACTTTGTAATGTCTTCTGTGAAACCCACTGAGGCCTTCTTCCTTTTCTGTTCTGGGTTACTGATTTCCTCCGTTTTAATATAATCTTTCATATCTCTTTTTTTTCTTTTTTTGCTCAGCCAACCAGCCCGAAGTTCGGGAAGGCAGATTCCTACGAGAAGCTGGAGAAACTGGGAGAAGGTTCATATGCCACAGTTTACAAAGGCAAAAGCAAGTAAGTAGCGCGAGCGTCGACCGTCACTGTGTGAATCTAAAATAATTTAATTGTAACCATTTTATGAGTCAATTTCAATAATTATTTGGCAACTCATTACTTCTTGTGAGTTTAAAGCTTGAATTTATTCCTGAATGAAAGCTGAAAAAGTCAGGTGGTCATTTGTGGTTTTTAAAGGTCTCACGTCGTGACACTTAAATTTATGTGTGCGTCGCTTTGTTTGCGTTAAAGCTGCCGTCGGGAACCAGAGAGAATATTCCTCCTTCGCCACCTCCTCCTTCTCCTGAACTGCACAGCTGTCTGCTCAGCCCCTCCTCCTCCTTCCAGTCCATGTTTGCTTCACTCATGTGGCCTTCAGACATGACTGTCAATCTCACTGCCTTTGACGTGTGAGCTTCTAACGAGCAAAACTCAAGCCAAAGACAAATCACGATAATTACCTGCACCTGTCAAGAAGAAATGTTTCTAATTCCGACTCAAAGTCGAAACCTTTTAAATCCCGCAGCTCGATCCGTCCATGAAACGCAGGCCCAATAAGTTGCCTTCTGTTGTTTCTTCTTACTCTTTCTTGCGGCGTAAGAAGTAACTAAAGTAGGAACTGATCCAGATCCGAATAAAAACAGGTAAACTGACACGAAGTGGAAGTAAATATATATTTGAATCCACCAAACCGGACACAAGGTAAACGCAGAAATGCTTCCGAACCAGCAGTCAAACCCTCGTCCCCCACGTCCGAACCTCGACACGACAGAAGCTAACAGACTGTCCGCACAGAGATGAGTTCCACGCATCCACGAAAGCTTCATAGCGTCGGGGCTTTTCATCCACATTTTGAGAGCCTGAATATGCTAATTTTTTAAAACAGGTCCCAGAGTGAACAAATCTTGAACCGTCGCCCTTGCGTTTCAGTTTTCACAACCGATACGCATCTTTTCTGAACTGATGACAACAACGGCAGCGACACAGGAAGGTGCTGGGCTTTTTGTGGCTTTTCCACCAAAATCTACTCCTCAGTGAGAAACAAGTGGACACGGAGTAAAACGTTGTTGTTTGTTTGTTTGTTTTTTCCCTGTTTTCGGTGCATTTCTGTGGCGGCGTCCCAGCATCACTCACAGGCCAAAGACCAAATTCCCAAGAATGTGTGAAAATGACACAGGACAATGTTAAGGAACGTGACGCCAAAAATTCCCGGATCCAATCTTTGCATCCGTGGCAGAATTTAATGGGTTAACTTCTTCGCCGCCGTCAGATTTTGTGGAAACAAACCTGAAAACAACCTCCTGTCAACGGTAATAATCAGAAAATTAACCTTAATGCACAAAATTAGGCCAGAATTCCCTCCATGCTCTGAAAAAACCGTACATTTCATTCTGGAGGAGCAGAAACTGAATGAATGCATTAAATGTAACAGCAATAACAGTTACAAGCGCCACGATAATGTAAATAATTTTTCGTCCTGTCCGTGGACCTGTAAATCCTACACGGCCTTAATTAAATTCTGCAAAATGGATCCTACACCCTGGAAACAGATGAAGCTGCATGGACTCTGTTCTCCTCCGTAATGATGTTACGTTATGTTTTGGCGTGATTGGTGAGCTTCATTTTCCTTGTACCGGGTCTCACTCGGCTGCTGATGAATCATATTCCATAAACCGCACCGTCCTCCGCCGGTGGCTTTAATAGATTCTTTTTTTGAGCGTCAGATGACTGTGTTTTGTTTTTTCGTTTGGCGTTTTCTCAGGGTGAACGGGAAGCTGGTGGCGCTGAAGGTGATTCGTCTGCAGGAGGAAGAGGGGACGCCCTTCACGGCCATAAGAGAAGGTACGACGACAAATCTGTGACCAAAAAAGAACAAACCTCGCTGCACAAATAATAAGAATAAAAACCTTCCAATGAGCATCAGTATGTTGCAAAATAATCAGTGAGTCCACAGAAATTAACAACATAATCAACGGGATGGACAAAAATGTAACAAAATAATTTTAAAGCTGAACTTAAACAAAATAAACGAGAAGCCAGCAAAATTTACAAACATTAAAAAAGGGCAAAAATATTTAAAAAATTAACCAAAAAATGAAATTAATCAACTGGAGAAAAGCAACAACATCACTGAGATATAATAAAAAGATCATTAATCACAAAAACACAACCTAAACAAAAATGAACAAAAAAGCAAATCAGATCAATAAAGATGACAAAAAAAAGTCATAAAATCAACAAAACAGAATTCATGAATCAATACAATGAACAAAAATTGACTGACATGTTAAATAGCATGAACAGAAAAATAACAAAATTAAAACAAAATAAATAATTGTTTCAGGAAAAAACAAATCTGAAATGGAAAATAAAATAAAATATAATGTACGTACATGATCGAAAAAAAGGCCTACAAAGTCTGCAACAAAATGAAACAGGCAGTAATTGAACTGAATGAAATTGTCAAAATGTGAAGAAATTAAGAAATAACGTGAACCAACTAATCAACAAAATGAAAAGAAAAAACAAATGCCAAGATGACCAGAAAACATCAATACCCTGAAAAAATAAAGCAAATCATTAACCAAATGAGCAAAATAATCCAAAAATATAAGAAGAAAATAAACAAAATAATAAACAAAATGATCAAAATTGACCCTAGTTTGTTTATTTATTTATTTAAATCTTTTTTCTCTGTTTTGAGGGAAACCTGGCCAAGAATGAACCAAACCGCATATGATACACAACAAATACAAATTACAGCCGCGTCTCAGATAAAGAATTTAATCCGTTCTGGCGTCACGTTCTGTATCCAAGTTTTTTGTTATGCAAATGGACTTTTTCCATAAAAATACATGTAAAACCAATTAATCCGTTCTGGACCCACGACAAACTCCCATATAAAG
>JAQQAE010016470.1:0-11753 GCA_029823295.1 Pseudamia nigra
AAAATTACAAACCTCTCTCATCTTTTTAAATGGGTGAACTTGCACATTTTTACGTTGCCCAATACTTATTGGCCCCAATGTATGGTGACTTACTGTATGTAGGAGGTGTGTGTGGTTACAGTATGTAAAATATGTGGTAATTGTCATCTGGTGTGGATGCCTGGAGTGGGTGGGAAGTCCGAGGCCCTCCCTTCCCTTTCAGCCTCTAATTCAATCTTTACTTTTCTCTCCTCACCCTCTCATTTCGTTTTCTCTGCCTCCTCTGTCTCAAAGTCTTCCTCTTGGTCACCTCGTCTTCTTGTCTTTAATCACGCTCTTCCCTCCTGTCACACACTTCCTGTGCACTAGAAGCTGCAAGTGTGTGTAGCACTGCTGACATCAGTGAGTGAGTGAGTGTGTGTGTGTTTGTTTGTGTGGATCGGCCCTCGTTTATTATTTCAGCTTTTAGGTCAGAGCTCAGGTCCCTTGAGAGCGTGTGAGAGGAGCTCATTCAATTACACAGCTACTTCCCCGTCTGTCTTCAGCCTCTTTTGCACTTAATATAAACAAATTACACTTAAAACAGAGGAAGTCTTTTCACTTTTCAACATATAACATATTTAAAGAGCGAACCTCTACTATTAGCCCTCCGTAGTCTGCCCTGTCTCTGATGCACTATAACACGTCGTCATCCACATACATGGCATGTCAAGGCACACACCCCCCCAAAATGGACACCTTCATTTAAAAACTGAATTTTGTGTTTACTTGTCTTTTATTACATCTATTATTTAAATGTGTTTGATGAAACATTTAAGTGTGACAAATATACAAAAAAGTAAGAAATCATAAAGGGAGCAAACACTTTTTTCACAGCACTGGACATATATTGTACAAAACAAACAAGAAAGGACCAAAAGATGTCGACAAATAAGCATCATACATTGTTGATGTAATGTTACCTCAACAATAAGGTGGATATAATGCTCCTGGTTTCTGGTTGTTGCACATGGTCCAGGTTGTGGTTGGTCTGCTGTTGTTCCTCTGGACAAGTAACGCCGACTCCTATGGCATCTTGTCTGGCGGTCCTGGTCAGGTTGCCCCAGTTGTGGCATTCTTACAGATGTCATTTTCTCCAAAGCCGCGGTCCCTTTTTATAGGGTTGGGTGTGTTTCACAGAGGAGTAGTCATTTGGGATTGGCTGCACAATGGCATTGTGAGTTCTTCCCCAAATGTTTGTTTTGGAACACAGGACTATTCACAATAATAAGTCAGATGTAACCAAGTCCCACATGTCTGGGAATTATTCTAAAAGCAACCGTGCATGCATTTGTACAACTAGTTTTATTAATTGAGAAAAGCTCTTTCCAAATTGGGCCAAAAATAATGTGGTGCATTATTAAATCCCCTGAGTGTACTAGGCAAGCAACTGGCCTGATGTTTGTATGGATTTAAGGGACTGAAACAAAGATACAACAGATGTAATACCTCTTTTATTGTTAACAGTTTGGTGTAATTTGTACCCTGCTTCCTGTTTCAGGAAATTAAAGAGACGGCTCTCCATCTTGCCGTGCGTCTGGAGGAAAGAAGTTCTCTGGCGCTGGTGGATTTCCTTTGTCAGAACAGGTCAGACACTGAAGAGTCTTCAAGGATAATTCACACCTACTTTGTATAAACATTTAAGATACACTGTGCTTCACAGAGGCATTTATAGGCTTCCCATGGGTCTTTAAAAAGATAAAAACCCATCAACTGAATTTTAGGCCTTAAATGCCTTAAACCAGTGGTTCTCAGCTGGTGAGTCAGGGCCATGGACTCGTGCTGAGTGGGTTGCAATGTTAAGAAAAATTGCCAAATAATCCACAAAATGAACAAAGAAATTACAAAAATTGACAAAATTCAAAAAATGAACGAAATAGTTTTGTTCATTTCTTCAACTATTATTTATGTAAAGCAGGTTTTTTTAGAGAGCCAAAAGGTAAAGAGCATTTCAATTTATCAGTAAATAAAAGTATAAGATTAATTTTAGACTATTTTTGTGATCATTTTTCTATTTTTTTTAAGATTTTTGTGAATTTGGGAATTATTTTGCTAATGTATTGTTTGTTCTTGTAAATTTTGTTTATGATTTTGTGACCTCTTAAAATATTTGCTCATAGTCTGTATTGTTTTGCTCATTTCATGTAAATTTTACTCATTTTCTTTGTCATCTTTGTTCAGTTTGTTGATTATATTGCTCACTTTTGCTCATCATTTTTTTAAAGTCTGGATTGTTTTGCTTGTTTCGTGGATTGTTTTTAGGTTTTTGTTAATGTTTTGAATGTTTTGTGCTCTAGACTTTCATGTGATGCACAAATTTTAATCAAATCATACATGTTTGTTTGGTTGTGTACATGTTTACTAGCTTATCAAAATATATCTGTCTGGTTAGAACTCTAAAAATGAGTTGCGGCTTGATGACTATGGGGCAGCGTGACACCAGTTGAGAACCACGGCTGGACAAAGTTCCATGACTTTGTTTAAAGTGTTGAATTGACATCCTTCTTGAATCCCTGGCTATTTCGACAGATACAAGTGGTGCTAATTTTACAGTTATCTGCTGGGCACCAGATGTTTTCTGCTTCCCTAAAAGGCCACTTTCAATTTCTGTACTTCCACATCACAGAAAATGTCAAAACCATCCATCCATCCATTTTCTACCCCTTAATCCTCGCAATAGTTGTATTGCAAAGTTAATGTTACTTTTAAAGACAAAAGTCTCAGTTTTAAATGTGTTTTTAGGGAAAAGTTTGCATCGATGATGCTGTAACTAAGCTACAAAATCATCCCAACAAAAATCTTTGCTGCCATGCCAAAGTATAGTGCAGTAACTCAGCAAACATTGAACCAGAGAAAAGGTTTTTATTCATTTTCTTGAGAGATTTCTTTGTTAATTTTCTATTCTTTGTTGTTCATTTTGCTTCTTATTTTGGTCATTTTCATGATTATATTCATTACTTTGCTTCCATTTACTCATTCTGTTCATTGCCTTGATGTTTTCATTCATATTTGCTCTTTCTTTCTTCATTTATTCAGATTTTTTGTGAATTTTGCTACATATTATTTTTTATCTTATTAATTCTGGATGTATTCATCATTTTGCTTCTAATTTTGTTAATTATCTGTATTATTTTGCTAATTTATTTTACTAATTTACCTTATGTTTTTTGTTTAGCTTCCAATTTTTTTTTCTTCTTAAAAATTTAGCTCATTATCTTGATCGGGATTCAGTCAAAACATAGAAGCCAAAGTGAAGTAACTTACCAGTTTTGCCTCAGTTTTTGCCTGCATCGTGAAGTTATTTATTGAGTTGCTGCACGTTGCCTTTGTATGAGAGTATAATGCCCTAATGCAAAGCATAATATAATTTGGTGGCCTAGAGGCAAGAGAAGCAGGCCTGTGACCATAGGCTTCAAATCCCCAGACCAGCGTCACCCCAGTGGGCCCTGAGCAAGGCCCACTCACATGCTCCCCAGGCACTGTATTTAGAATTTATCAGCACACACCCAGATTGTGTGTCACACACTGATGTTTGGGCTAATGTGGCATCTCCCTCTCATTAACAAAAACCTGCTCCAGACGTGATGAGCAAAATTGTTTGTAAAGTTACCTGAATCTGTCATGAGTGTAAGTTAGACTATACACAGCATGTTTAGCTCAAATGTACCAACTGTATTTGAGATAAATGCTTTCAAATACAGTGCTTTTAGTATGTTGAAAACTTCTGAGGTGCACTGCCCAAATTAAGAACTTAATGTCAAGTAATGTCAGGCATTAGAGTCAGAAATAACAGAAAGCATAAAGACACCTTTAAAAAACTGCCAGGACACACCTGGTGTTATTGTTCTGTCCCTGCTGTACCAGGATGCAAAAAGGGCTTAAATTGCATTCATAGTGGTCTTTAATGCTCTTTACTGCAACTTACTGAACCTGTAGGATGCCTGGTCCAACGTAATGAACTTGTTTGTGTAACGTTTGACTTTCATGTGTTAATCTACAGCAACTGTCTGGAAAAAAGAACAGCAGAAGGAAACACAGCTCTTCACTACAGCGTCATGCATCACAGAACAGAGTCTCTGAAACTTCTACTCAAAGCAAAAGCAGCCCTACACACAGGTTCCTTTTACACTTTGCACTGTATTTGTCTTCCGCAGTGTGCAATCTCTGAATAGTTACTATTTCAAAATGTCTTCCATAGTGAATGCAGCAGGAGAAACGGCACTCGACATTGCCAGGAAACTGCAGTACGCACCATGTGTTGAATTGGTGAGACCTCACTTTCCCTTTGCAGATTTTAAAAGACTTTTTTCAAAGAACTCACACATTCAAGAGGAATCAAGTTGCAAGATTAAAATACCTACAAGAAAGTTACCCCCACAACGAAACAAGACAACTTCCACAGCTGGTAATTTGACCTTGAAATAACTCCCTGTGCAGCAAAGCTCAGCTAAGGACTCCGTCCCGAGACAAGGAATCCTATCCTCATCACATCCCACTGTGCATCATTTCTAAAGTGTTTTTATTTTCTTCCCGGCCATCTGCCCTGCTGAGTCAGAGCTGCAATGTGTAATATCTTGTTTTACTGTGAACAATCATGTTTTACAGGTTTGTTGCGTCTGTATACAGATAAAGAGTGAATTTATATCAAAGCTGATCACAAAGTAAACTGCTGAACCTGATGAATTTGTGCGTAATGTTTGGATAAAGAGTCTGCTGAGTGTGTGTGCTCATGTGTTTGTGTGTTACAGTTGGAGCTAGCCCAATCTGGGAAGTTCAACTCTCAGATCCATGTGGAGTTCACATGGGAAACACACTCTCAGGAGTTCTATGACAGTGAGGATGACCTGGATGAGAAGGTAAACAGCACATACTGACTCTCAGCCAAAAACCCTGTAGGAACTTTGATGTATAAAACAGGGGTTTTTCGTTCCAGCCTGATCTTTTGATGTTAAAGTAAATAAAGACAGCTGAAAGGAAGTGGTACAAATCTATCCCGTTGGTTTTTTCCAGGTGAATCCATTACCCAAAAACCATCGCTCTGCTCTTCCTGCAAATGGAGGAGGTGCCTTTGCCCAGTGGAATTTAGCTAATGGTGCCAATGGTACCGGTGGAAGCAGGCCTTGTCAGACCTACGAGAACATAGACTTTCTCTATAGAAATCCTCCAGCCAACAGCGCCCCCTCTGGATCAATAATGCCACCACCACCATTGCCAGCAAAATCTATCCAGAGAGGTAAGACAAGTACGTAGAAATACACAGTGTGGTGCTAGTTATTGAATATTAGTTATTAGATTACTTTGCCAATAACTGCCTCACAAAAGTAATTAGTTAAAAGGACAATAGTGTGTGTGCCATTAACTACTTTGCAAATGTTTTAGGCCATTTTGGGTTTGTTGTTTTACTAGATTATAGTGAAATTCACATGCATTTCTCAACCATGCCAGAACCAGATTATACTGGAAATACATAAACATTTTGCTTCGTTTGCACTTAAGATGTTTTGAACTATATGAGCAGAATATATGAACTCTAGTGCCCTGGGTTTCATTCAATACATATCAAATGGTTCTTATTGTTTTTTACCTTTTACCACAGGATTGGACATGACGCTACATATGCACATTCAGTTGTCTGTTGAAGCCATTTAGTTCTTTTATGTTTATAATGTACACATTTTTCTGTATTTTTATTTATAGTCTTACAAAAACAACAGACTAATGGTACATATTTATAAGTACTATCATCACACCAGTCTGAGCATTAAGCTTGTTAATTTTTGCACATGTGATGGCCATGATAAAAATGATAAGACATGATGCCAAACCAAAGGTGTCCTAAGAATTTTGCACAGTACTCAAAATCCTCATAGTGCTTGACCTATTAAATGTAACATTAGCTCATTAACAGAGAATCAGGGGAATAGGTTGTATTTGTTCATTTTCCTTTACAGTCTCTATATTTTGTAAAACTGTGCTACTGGTAACATGTCACTTTGTATTTGCATTTGTCAAGTCTGTTACATTTAGAAATTCCATTACATTTGCTGACATTTTGGTTACTTTTCTGAGAAATAGGCAATAAACATGAGAAATCACAAAAACATCTAGTTATTTTACCACTGTACTGTCATCTACACGTATGGTAAACAGTCATAACCTGCACATCACACATCATTCTCCTGTATATTATATCGTCATATCAGTGCTTTAAGACCAGATTTTTCGTTTTGCGACTTACATGCTGACATTGGTCGCCCACGTGCAACCAACACAGTAGTGGAACAAAATATATCACTCCATCATGAGCCACTTTGTGGAGAGCTCGCAATCACAGCGCCGTTATGAATCTCCGAGTGTGGAGCGCACGGCCCGTCACGTACTCCTGTTTGCATATGAAACCCACCCTCCTTCCAATGGTCTTTGGCAATAATATTTTGATCTGTACTGTGTGGTACAGTAGTAGAGTAGGTTGACTTTCAGATCGTATGAGTTAGATTGTGAAGTTTGTCCAGTCAGTGCGTAAATGCCCGTGAATATTGCACTTGTTTGTCTGAGTGACACAGCTGGAGTTCAGTTGACCTCCACTGGACGCCATAGAAAAGAGTGTGAGAAGGCAATAAAACTACATTTTTTTTTTTGTTTTCAGTTGTTTACCTAATACTTTTTCATAACAAATATTCAGAAAGGTATCATGGTACATAGTTTTGGCCTGCGCGCCTAAATTTTGGCCTGCATGCACAACATGTTCAGGTTGGGAGCGCACGCGCTCCTAGGTCCAAAAGTTAATCTGGAGGGTTGCATATGTTATTTATTCACACATTAGTTGTGCACTTGTGGTTGGATACAGTCTGCATTTTGTTGCCTTATACCTGTAACATGTGCAATGACAATAAATTATAGTCTAATACGTGATGTTAGAGCTTTTTTTCTGATTTTTAGAAGCAAATAATATTGAATTTCCAGCAGTGGAAGGTGTTCATGCCAAGTGATATGGCTCCACCTGGCCTGATTAACTGATACAAATGCGGAAAAGAATATATTCTTAGGTAACCCCTTGTAATAAATTTCATTACATTATTTTTTCAGTAACATCAACAGATTACTGTTTGATTCATCACTATAAATCAGTAATGGTGTGTTATTTCTAGAGCTGAAAATATTGATCATATACAGACTTGGTTACAGACTAGCTGTTGAATGGTTCTTGTTTGATTCCACGCGTTTACAGTGATTCTCAATAAATGCAGGTTAATTACATAAATGACAGTACTTTTATTTCCCTGTACAGGTCGCTCAGATCCACAGATCTCGGTCACCACGCAAGAGCCCAGCAACCCCGTTACGAGACACAGCTCCATCCCGGCCTCCCACTCCAGTCCACAGTCACAGTCGAGACACAGCCCTCCTTCTCCGAATACTGACAGCCAGTGCCAGGGAGGGAGACCACCTAAGTCCCCGCATGGTCAGGGAGGGGTACTCCGTGGACAGAGGCAAACCTGGGACGGTCAACCTGCTGCTAGTCCTGGGACTCAAACACCGACATCCTCCCAGAGCCACATAGGGCCTGTAAGGTGAGACAGGCTAAGACAGATAGAAGTTCCGGTGCAACAGAACTGGAGTATTTCATGTGCATTTCTGTGCATCTTCCAAAGTGTTATGTGTACAGAAAATTGCAGTGTAGCCAATAGCTGAGAGATCAGTGTATTATTGGCAAAACAGAACAAAGAAACAAATCAAAGCTGCTGCCATTCAGAACGCTGCTTCCAGTTTTACCTCTTTCTTAATCATTACACAAACACTACATCCTCTACGGTCGTGTTTGTTGTTTGTAGTGTGAGTGTTAAAAACATTTCATGTTTGGTTGCCCTCATGTGGATGTATTGCTTATCCTTCATGCCAAAGCAAAGGAGTATGTGGGCACTGGCTATGTTTACACGAGCCCTATACTAAGTTTTTCCCCTTATGTGAAAAATTCCACGTACACTGTGTAAATCACAAATAAAAATTAATCTTCCACTAATATTCCTTTTTATGTTCAGCTGTTGATACCACATTTATAAACAGGATATTTTTAAATGTTTTGTTCCAACAAGGTTCAGAAGAAGGAAGCTTTTAGATATTTATTCATGTCTAAAACTTCTGACTGTGATAATGTTTTGAATTAGCGAGTTTTCCCTCTGACCATAGCTGTGGATTTTACTTCGGAGCATCCATCTGTACCAAAAAGGACCTGTGTCTCTAACGCAGCTGATCCCAACCTATTAATGAGAAGCATCCTCTGAATATGCTTTCTAGATGTCAAAATAACCAGAATGACCTACATTTCTTATTTAGAAAATCCTCCATTCAGGAAAAAGACCTAATTCTGAATTTTCTTGTGGAATATGCTGTTTACGTGACACCTGTCAATTTGTCATTTTCAAAACAATAGGGTAATACTGTTGTGCATGTGAATGTAGTCGATGAGTAGATTGCTTGAAACAGATGTAAAAGGGAGCATAAATGAGCCCTAAAAATCTACACTGATGGTTAAATGTCTTTATAATCCTGCTTAAATTTAGGCAAGTTTAATGCTACATAATTTGAAGTTAAATCATTCAGTTCAGTTCAGTTGTATTTGTATTGCATCAATTATAATTAAGGATTATGTGTATGTGTTTCATAATTCAAGGCCCGATCCCCAAAGACTATATGGAGAGTAAACCTGAGCCTTTGATCAGGGTTAAAACTGAACCATGAATAGGGCAACACAGACCTAATGATCAGACTCAGTTTACTTGACCTCCGTGTTCTTTTCCAGTTCAGAGAAGACCACATCGTACCGTCGGACCAGTAGTGGAGGAGGCAACCAGGGGAAGTGCGGCGTGTTGTCTCCCACCTGTGTGGGCAGTCAGGAGGAGCTGTACTGCAGTTTAGTGGGGAATGGTCCCTGCCTCAGTCCTGCTCCTGCTCCAGCATCTTCATGCTCAGCTGCAGTGACCTCGGCTCCACGGCCACGCAGGAACGCCATGGTACTGTACAAACATAGCCGCCTCTTTCTTTTATTCTCATTTAACATCTAACAATACTTCATGAGGGGCAGAAAAAATATGTTAGGCTCCAGGTTAAGGTGCACTAAAGAGTAGTGGTGACAGAAACAGAAGAACCACTAAAAGTGAACATGTACATTTATCCACTACCCTGTGCCACAATTTGTTGAAAATACAAAAACAGGGGCATCTACAGGTTCATTCATTTTTCTTTGTTAAAAGTTTTGTGCATTTTCTTGATTATTTTATTCTTCTTGTTGATTTATAATATATCTTGTTAGTTTTGATTTAAAGTTGTGAAGACGAGCTTTTGCTAAGTTCAATCCTGCTTTTCATACATCTTACTATCTTTCATAAAATAGGGCAAAAATGTAGCTTAGGTCTTAAAATTGATTACATTTTAGCATCTCATACCTGTAGACACCCTAAAAACTGTTTATCTTGTATCTACTTCAACCTAAACTATCAAACATGATTGGTCGTACATGTTAATAGTTCAACCCGCAGTTAAAGGTCTCCACCATTCTCTTTTCCAAAGAATTCTCAATTCTGCGGAAAATCTAAACGGCCTGTGAGTTTTCACAGTCACTATAAATTTCTGGTGGCTCACTGTGAATTATATGACACCTGTGTGTGCCTCCTCCAGGTTTCTGGCAACCGGCCCCATTACAAACGTGTCAAGGCCTTGGTGGACTGCAGAGCCGTCAGCGCTGAACAACTCGCCTTCTTCAAAGATGAGATCATTGTGGTAACGGCCACTAATGACCTCCACTGGTGGGTAAGTGTAATTACAACTCCTTTATCTCAACTAAGGTACCCTTTCACTGTTCACATTTTTTGGTATGAACTGAATTCAATTTTCCATGTGCTCACATTTTAAAGGCTGTATTATTTTGTTTATTTTAACAGGTTGGTCATATAGAAGGGGACATGTCCAGGAGTGGGACTTTTCCTGTTAACTATGTTCACAAACTGACAGACTAAAGGGAAATAGACATGTAACAGGACTGAATGGTGACAAACTAAAGGAATTACAAGAAGCATGAAATGCTTAAAGGAACCTCATCATTATCACACAGTGGATGATATCTCAAGGAGAGGACAGTGGAATTCTCCTGAATCAAACATGGATCTACTTAAACTGCAATATTTAAAGCTCTGAACATTACAACAGTACGGTATACAAGGGGATGAATTGCGTTGTTAAGACTTTTTAGCCTGGTATTTCGAGAGGAGAACGGAAAGCTTCCACTGTTTTTCAGTCCATGGATAATATTTGCCCTATTAATCTAGCCTTCAACATTTTTTAACCATGAACCACTATTTCTAGGTACGAATTAATTTGTTTTTAACATGTAGTGTACATAACATATAATGAAAATTTGTTTTGCGGCTTGTCTACACCGATCTACGATCTGTGCTCTGAATCAAAATCTAGCTGCAGGGCAAAACACTTTAAAGCACTTTAAACTAGAAGAACAAACCTGGTAACACTTTACAATAAGGGTACAATAATTAACAGTTAAAGCCATAATAGACATGTGTGAAGTCATCTTATACCGAAGTTGTTCATGTTCACAAAGTCATGATTTAGGTATTAACACATATTACTATTATTACCTTTAACTAAGCATCAGTAAACATTTCTGAAAAATGTGTGCACATGCCCATTTTGAATTTGTTACAATCACAAAGCCATGTGAATGAATGAAGTTAAAATATTTAGCTGTCCTGATTTCAATGGCTTCTCAAAATAAAAGCCCTGATGAGAAAATAATCGGTAAACTCTAAGCAGCCTTTAAGTTGAAAGGGGGTTATAGGAAGCAGATTCAGAAAAATGGCAAAGTTTGATATTCACTCAGTCCCAATACAAGAAAGTTTCATTAAACTGATGTGGACATCAGTAGGATTTAGATGCACAATTTCAACCTGGAACTTAACGACATCCATCTTTATTATCTTCTTTATGAACCATTTACCAATACTGGTTAATACCTAAATTAATATGTAAACTATTCAGTAGTGTTAACGAAATCCATTTGTTAACAGTTACTTAACTATTAAACTGTTAGTTAATGTCTAAAACCCCATTAACTACTGTTAATGAATGTAAATAATTAATGAAAATATGAATATTTTCATGTAATATGTGAATAGTATATGGACATAGTAACAAACAAATAGACACAGGTTGATGTTACTTAAATCTTAATGTTGTTTAGCTAATACTAAATAATGTAGCTTTACTGTAAACTGTTACCAAAAAGATCTGCAAATGCAGCTGCACGAGGAGGCTCATGGTTTTTGTTCTGAACAGAAAGTGTCTCGTCGTTTCATGGCCGAGTGCCGAGGAGTCTGTCTCCGACAGAACGGCAGGCGTCTGGACAGGCTGTGGCGAGATCTGAGACTTTTCGTCGGCCATGTTGAATGTGGGCACAGCTCAAAGGCTGCACAGAGAGAACAGGATCCAGTTTCTTGTGGCTCCAGGCTTCTGTCTCTGGAGGAACCTGGAATAATGACTGTGCGCAGGCGGAAAAAAGACCCTCTGTTCTACCAGGAAATGGCACTCAAAGAAGGGGCTTGTGGGTAGCAGCTCCCTAATGCAGTAATTTGTTCTGTGAACACACACACTTATTGTGGGCACGTGTGCCTCACACCACCTAATACACACAAGTACACAGAGCTGCCTGTGGGATTTAGGAACCT
>JAQQAE010016471.1:0-11753 GCA_029823295.1 Pseudamia nigra
CTCTTATCTTTTTAAATGGGTGAACTTGCACATTTTTACATTTCCCAATACTTATTGTCCCCACTGTATTTATTATCCATTTCAGTGTAGTTTATTCTCACAGTTTATCAAACGAAGAAGTCAACAAAGACAAAAACACATGACAAAGAAACATAGACACTAATAGAATGAAGAAATTAAATCTGCATTATTTTCAGCACTATGAGCCACTCATGATATCAACCAGTTTGCTGTGTATTATAACAAAACACGATTCAAAAATAGCTAGGTTCCCTTAATATAACTGTATAAAAAATACCATACAGTCTGTAGAGACTTCAGCCTTAAATTGTGAAGTGCGTAGAGATAATCTTGGATTATGATTGGTGCAATAAAATACAACTGAATTGAATTGAAATATGCCTGGTGCTGAAGACACTGGGGTAAAACTTTTTTTTTCAATGTGTGTGAGTTAAGAGGGTCGTGAGAAGGTTTACATTTTCAAACTGGGATTCATTCAAGTGTGAAGGTGAACCTGGCTGGTGTGAATGAACATATGATGTCGAATTATTTTGAAAAACAAAAACCTATTAAAATTGCAAGACAATATGTAAATAACTCAAGTAAATATGGGCGTGGGCAGAAAGGGCATGTTGAGCCACCTTGTTTTGATGCATGTCAATTAATGAAGAAATAGGAGTATGTACATGTCAGTTCTGTTCATCAGAATCTTGTCTTGTTGTCCATCCATCCATCCAATTTCTACCCACTGCACAACTGTGTCTTGTTGTATGTTTTATAATTTTATTGTTTATGTCATTGTCTTGTGAGTAGAAATACAACATCATGGTAATATGTCTGTATCAGTAAAAGTTATGAATTCACAATGTTACTTCAGTAAAACCTTTAGACTTTTAACCACAGTGACATGAATTGATTTTAAAGCATGATATAACATGTATTATGTGTTTATTTTAATCATTTCCTGCAGGGCTGTGGATTATATTGAATTAGTTTAGTTTGTCAGGATTCCTATTAGCCACAGCAGAGCAGCAGTTCTTCCTGGGGTCCATGGAAAAAAAAAATTGCATTTTTGTGTGTGCACCTCGGAAACTTGCTGCACTGCTGAGGCTAATGAGGATCTCATAAACTAAACTAATTCAATATATTAGCCAGCCCTGCAGGAAATTAATAAAACTAACATGAAACGTTACATCATGCATTAAAAACAGTTTATGTCACTGGAGTTTAAAAGTCTCAAAGTTCTACTGAAATACCATTTAAAATCCATAATAATTAAGTACTGCTATAATGTTGTGTTTCAGCTTTTACTTGCAGTACCGATCAAACATTTGGACACACACTCTCCTTCAGTGATTTTCTTTATTTTTATTACTTTCAACAATCTACATTAAAACTTTCCCACGTGAAAGAACACAGGAATTGTGTTGTAAACAAAAATGTTAAACAACCCAAAACATGATTTGCATTGTATATTGTCCAAAGTAGACACATTTAGCTTTAATGACAGTCAGCTTTACACATTCAGCCTCTCATCAGATTCATATTCTTGTCAGGTTATAGTCATTTGTGCCATTTCTTGCATTTTTAATGTCCTTGAGATCATCAGTTGTGTTGTGCAGAGGAAGGGTGGGTGAAGAGTCAATAGCCCTGTTAGTGCTACTACAACTACTGTACAAATTCATATGATGGCAAGAAATTAAAGGAGCTGCCAGGTGAACTGCAGCTATGAAAGCCTCAAACAATATCTGAGATGCAGTTTCTGAGACTGTTAATTCTAATTAACTTTCTCTGCAGGTAGCTCTTGGTCTTCCTTTCCTCGGACAGTGCTCATGAGAGCCAGTTTCATCATTGCGTTTGATGTTTTTGGTGACTGCACTTGAGGACACATTCAAAGTTTTTGAAATTATTTAGACTGACCTTCATTTGTTAAAGCCGTGACGGACTGTATTTACTCTTTACTTAACTGAGTGGGTTTTGCCATAGCACTAATAGGGCTATTAAAGCTGTACCTGCACAAGACAACTGATGGCCTAAAGCACATTAAGAAGGAAAGGAATGGTACAAATGATCTCAGCTGTGAACTGAAAACTGTGTCATGTGACAATCTCATAAATCTGATGAGAAAATGACATGAATGTGCAAAGCTGTCACCAAAGCTCAATGTGGCTACATTGGACAATCTAAAATTTAAAAAAAAACATGATCTGGGTTGTTTTGCCATTTTTGTTTTATTACATAATCCCATACTTGGTCTTTCACAATTTGAATGGCTCCAGTATTAATGTACAATGTTAAAAAAATACCACCAAAGGAGAAGATGTGTCCAAACTTTTTGATAGTGTATATGAACGATCTGGGTACATCTTCTACCTCTGAAAAAAACATTAACAAGAGTAGATTCTGAGAGTGTAATTTAAAAGCAAAAATATTGTAGCAGATCATATTTTCAGATTAGGCCTTTTGACAGCCTGCTTTTTCTAGAGTGCAAAACGCCATAATGTTAACACAGCACTCGCCTGCAGAGTCTCCCCTGCAGGCACACATGCATCCCATGCATCAGTGTAAAGAATTCTGATCTTTAAGGACACTAAGGTTTTTCAATCAAAGCTTTGATTGAATACTTTGCCATCCTCAGCACTCACACTCTCACAAATACACACACATTGTTGACAAGGAGTGTCTTGAGCAACATCATTTACCACTTAGGCCCCTCCCCGAGGAACATGCCATTCTTAATGCGTGGCAGATAGGTTGATAGCTCTGGTTTCTGTCGAGAAGTGCATGTCAATCAACAGCTCGTGTCAACGTCACTGAGGCAAAGTGTTTTTGAAAGATCTTTTTACTGAGTGCCTTTCTATCCACTTTTTTCCCATCCGCACACATGCAAACACGCTCACACATGCACAAGCACACACACAGCCATTTCCATCTCAGCAATCACTTCTCCTAGAGTTCTCCTCTTCGGACGTGTAACAGTAATTGAGGTTGCTCCCCTGGGTGCAGTGCATTCTGGGCGGTTAAGTGCTGTTTCTTGTTGTTTTTTTCTCAAATGGGTTGTATTTTGGCTATTGTGTTGTTTCTTCCTGCTCTTCTACAGAAGTGTAGGCAGTGGGCCATATTTACACGTATCATTAGAGAATAGAGACCCTCTCAGATGTGGGCCATCCAAGGGCTTATTTGCCCACTGCAGTATCAATCAATACGACAAAGTGTCTTTATACTTTTGGTCTCTGCAAAGTCACATGAGAATTAGAGAAAAAAAAGAAAAGAAAACTTGCAAGGCGGATGAAATTACATCTCATGGTCATTTAATTCCTTCTAAAACAATAAACTAATGTAAATATATCCTTATAGGTTACCCCGAATAGTATAAGCCAACTGTTATTAGATTTAAGATGACAGTTAGTCAAGGGTGTTCACTTGCTACTCTGACCTCCATCCATACTCACCACATCAAGCCAGGCTTGAGTACGTATACCCTGCGACCTTTTTGCACATTGATGACGTTGTCTGTCCAGAAGAGGGAGTGATTGATCTGGATTGACACAAACAGCCAGGGCCCTGCCTGGCCTGTCACACAGGATCACTGGGTCATTGTAGCATGCCTGAATTCCAGATGAGCAGCAACTAGGAACACACAGGGCGATGACCTGCTGCCTCGTATATAGGCTACAGTTCTGGAAACGCTGGAACACAGTTAAACAAACGCAACATAAGGTATAGAACAAACGGCAAACTCACACTGCACTTTCAAAATACATTAGAGTATCTTAAAGGTAGGTTTGGGGCCCAGATGTAGTCAGGGAACCTTTGTTTCACATATTGGTTTATTATTTTATACATTTTTGTTAATTTGCTTGATTATTTTGTTCTCTATAAAGATTGTTTTTTCTCATTTTCTTGAATGTTTTGTTCATTTTTTTGATTGTTTTGCTACTTTCATGGACTATTTGGTTCATTTTCTCAATTTTTTTTGTTTGCTTTTGCTAGTTTTGATTTATTTTGCTCATTTTTTTCATTTTTATTCCCTTTCTTGTCAATTTTGTTCATTTTTATTCAATAGTTAGTTGTTGTTTGGTTTATCTTTTGTTCATTTTCTTCACTTTGTCTATTTTATGTTTGTTTTTGCTCATCTTTATTGTTTCAGGAACTTTTTTCTTCATTTTCTGGTCATTTGTGTGGATTATTATATTTGTTTTTTTTTTTTTTTTGCTGTTCATTTCGTTGATTGTTTTGATGACACATCATTAAATTAAAATGATCCAAATAAGTTCTGTCTTTTAGTCTGAGTCTCATTACATTTAAAGAGTAACAACAAAAAGTGGAGATACTGTGGCAGTTCTAGTAATTTGTTCTAGGTTTGAGTCCAAAGGAGATGCTGAATTTTGGGAATCACTGTGTTCAAGTCCAGCTGGATAAGTGGTCATTTCCAGAGGTGAGTAGTAAAAAGTAAAAAAAGCACAAATTAACAAAATAAGCAACAAAATTAAGAAAATTATCATATAAATTAACAAAAATAAACAATATAATTAAGAAATTGAACAAAAAAGCAACAAAAACTGAACAAAAAAACAACATAAACAACACGATTAGTGAAAGAGAATTAAGTATCAGAGTCAAAACTCCACAGTATTTTCATGTTTTATTGATGCGAGTAAAGCATTCATGAAAAACTATTTGGAAAATTGCATTGTAGTGTTCCTAAATATATTGCTACAATACTGGTTTTCCGGTATGCTAATCAATTGATACAGGTCAGATGGGGTAATGTTCTGTCAGCTCCCTTTGGAGTTAATAATGGTGTGCATCAAGGTGGAATCTTGTCCCCACCATTGTTTAAAATTTACAGGGATGACCTCTCACAAGAGTTAAATAATTGTAAAACAGTTTGTGTTGTTGGAAATTCTATCATCAATCATCTTATGCATGCTAATGATCTGCTCAGTCTTAGTCCATATAGTGCAGGAAAGAATTGTTAAAGGTTTGCTCAGAATATGGAAATGAATTGGATATTGAATTCAATCCCAAGAAAAGTAGAATCCCCCTCCTTGAATCGCCACCTTATCGTGGTGGAGGGGTTTGTGTGCCTGAGTGATCCGAAGAGCTATGTTGACGGGGGCAATTGGCCCCTGGTGGGGTCCCCAAGGCAAATTAGTCATAGGGGACAGGTCAGACGATGAGCAATTCAGAAGACCCTAATGACTATGTTTTCGTGTGGACCCACCATCTGCAGGCTGTGTGGTTTGGGTGGCAGACGAAGGCGGGGGCCTGGATGGTCCAATCCCTAGTTGCCAAAAAACGAGCTCCAACTGGTGGAGGCCCTGGGGCAGACCCAGGACACACAGGAGGAACACGTTTCTCGGCTGGCTTGGGAACGCCTGGGAGTCCCCCCAGAGGCTCTGGAGGAGGTGGATGGGAAGAGGGAAGTCTGGGCTTCTCTGTTTAGGCTGCTGCCCCCAAAACCCTAACCAGGATAAGCAGAAAATGATGGATGGATGGAAAAGTAGAATAATGATTGGTAGATGCGAGGAGGACAAAAACTTAAATTTACCCGTCTTTAATCTGGGTGGTAATCCTCTTATGATTCAAAAGAAATAAAATACCTTGGTCATTTTATTACTGATGATCTAAATGATGACAGAAATGTTCATACATAGTGCAGTAAGTTATATGCACAGGCCAACACATTGCTGCTTAAGTTCAGTCTGGGTCCAACTAATGTAAAATGTTCTTTGTTCTTATTTTTTGCTCTCCCATTTGTACATGGTGGAGTTACAGGAGCAGCAGTCTGCAGAGGTTGACTGTGGCATATACTGATGCTATGAGACTGTTACTTCGGGCTCCCAGATAGCACAGCGCTAGTCAGCTGTTTGCTAACTCAGGTGTACCAACCTGTGAAGCATTATTGAGATGGTTAATGTATAAATTTATGTGTCGGTTGGATGCTTCAAAGAACTGTATAATCAAAGCTCTAACAAGTCAAAAGCGGAGTTGTAATACACACATTATGGAACCTCTGGCTGCAGAGCCTTTGGATGAACTTTCTATAATGTGGGATCTAAAATACTTGATACAATTAATGGATTTTAGTTTCTTTTTATGTGTGTATATACATGTTTGTATGCATGTATGTATGTGTGTGTATAGATGTATTCTACGTTTTTCTTTTTGATTCTATGGACCAATTTTCTGAGTCTGAAATAAAGTAATAATAACCACATTGGTAAAAATATAATGACAAAGGTAAGTTAAAATGTTAAGAAAAATTAGCAAAATAACCAAAAACTCGTAGCCATGCTAGATTAAAGTCCATGTGATTAACGTACTCACTTGCTGAGTAGTTTTTTTTTAATGAGATACTCTTACAGTACACAAGTATTTATATTTATGAGTACCTGTACTTGAGTCATTAGAATAATTAATACTGTTACTGTTTATACAGCAGTTGGTCATTTCATGCACTGGCAACAGTTATACAAATGTAGTATGTACTGTAGTATATAATAACTCATAGCTACAAATTTTAAGTAAGTACAGTACATCGCTTTTACTGTTAAAAACTAGGAGCTGCGACCGAAAATACGACCGGCAATTCATAAAGAATACGTTCTGCGTACAAAACTTGAAGCTGCGTTTCCTGCGCTGTACTTGTCCGTATAAAAATACTGTACATCGAAAACAAAAGATTTGTCGAAAACTAAATCGAAACTATACAGTAGGTCCGGCGCCGCTTTCCGCGTGTTCGGTGACGTTCCGTTTCCGTAGTAGTAACCTTTCCTGTCTGCCTGGTGCTGTGTGTGTTTGCGCCTCCTGTCTTGAAAGCGAGGTGAAGGAGAGTTTACTTTTCTGAGTTGTAGGTTTGGTTTCGGTGTTCGTCTGGAGTGAAGGGGTTTGCCGAGGTAGAAAGCCCGTTTTCACAGAGCCAACATGCTGAACATGTGGAAGGTTAGGGAGCTGGTTGACAAAGCGTGAGTATCGCCAACTATATGTCGTCTTTTTTGTGTTAATGGGATATGTGTGTGAAGTGTACAGTACCTGTTTGAAAGAGACACGTACCCAAACTTTGACGTCACGTCACTGTAACAAGTTAGCTAGCCTCTTTGCTATTAGCGCGCTAGTTGCCCGAGTTTGAGAACTAGTGTTACTCATAACGAACCCGGAATCTTTGTGAACATTATTCCTCTTGGTACTTCGGTTGGTGTATGGCGTGTTTTACACTATGATGAGAAAGAGAAGGCTATCGTTCCAGCGTTTTGTCTGGAAGTGGGAGCTAACTCACCTAGCTAACAAGCTAATTATGTAGCGCTCTGGCTAGGTAGTTAATCCAACCTAGCTGGCTAAGCTAGATTGACAGCTTGTGGGTTTAGTACTGACTAGGGATAGTTTTAAAGTTTAGTGTCATCTTACACGCGTGTGTGGTTGTGGCAGTTAGGTAGATAAGAAAAAGCCAAGGCTGCCCTCCAGAGAGAGTGCAATGACACTTGTAGCTTAGCTAACTAAGTTGTTTGTTCTCTAATGACAGTGGCTGGAGTTGTTTATCTTAACTTTACACTAGTGGGCTGGGTGACTACCTGCGGTATTGACAGTTTGTTTTTATCAGATTAAACTACTCACACACTATGAAGCAGGGCACAAACCAAACGCATTGAGATGACTGGTTTGTAATTCTAAAATACGAACTACAGAAGATCGACAACTATCTGTTGGGCTTTTTAACGTGCGACCAAAGCAGACTTATCGAGTGTCAATGACAGGACTTATCGCAAAGCCGTGATTTATATCGTTTATATTCTAGAGAACTTGGTGTAAACCATGTAGTCCAAACCGCTTATTAATAAGTAGCCAGTGACATTACAGTGTTGTGCAATTTGTAGGTGGATGTCCAACAGCTCATTTAAAGGAAATGTGTTTTGAATTCAGACCTGACACAAAGAAGTCACCTTTTTTCTTAATCAGACACATCAAGGCTAATTTTTATACATGCAAGAAGTAGCTAATTAAAATCAGTCACAAGCTACAGTACTGTATTAGTATAGGTATTAGTCACGGTCTTTGACGTCACTGTCCAGGCCTGTGTATCCAGTCGGAAAAAATTTCATCACTGGAATTTACAAATTGTAGGAGTGCAACATCCTCAAAACTGTGCATTGATTGTTATGCTTTAAACTGTGGTTTGTGTTTAGCTGTTGACTAAATGTGAGCTCTGTATTGTCAGGCCATGGTAATGTTTATGCACATTGTTCTCTCCCTTCAAAAGTGTATTGGCAAATTGTGTAGATCAACACAATAGCGTGTTTTTAAGTCTATCCAAGAATGCATTCTTGCTGAATGCTCTGGTTTCCCTAGTGTGTGACCTACTAGAACTTGGGATACTTTCAATGAAAAGGAGTAGAGGTGGGGCAGATCCAGTGTGTCAGGGATTAAAGTAAAGGGAGTTCCTATGTTCATTTTCCATTTGGGTTCTTTGAAAAGCAACTTATTTTCAGAATTCACATAAGTGTGTAAAGGATATTAGTACTGCCATGTGTTGATATTTCTTGCTGACAGTGTAGCATGTTGCAACATTTCCTGTTAGATGATTAAGATGAGTTTTTGCTGTGGCCGAATGTGCAAGAAAATGTTTTATCCAGTTTTAAAACAAGTTTTGCAACAAATAAGGAAAACGTTAAGTGAACAAATCCATTATATTAGTAACTGCTGTTTTTCTACATACAATTACAACAGTCACTCAGAACTGTTTGATGTGTCACTCTTCTCATAACTTCTGTTTTGTGTGGTTCTTATCTAGTGCATGGAGCACTGTGTAGAGATAAGACTTTGGCATCACTTCTTCATGTCTGCTTGTGTGTTGCTGTCATTCATGTCAATACTATGCAGTCTCATAAGTATAGTTAGTCTTAAGATACACAGCACTAGTATGCACATTAAATAAAAAGATTCTGTGTGTTCTTTTATCTAAACACCATAAATCCTGACCTAGCAGGAGAAGATTTTTCTCAGATTTTAGCTTCATGTGGGACAAGACTTGTCTGTTGAATTTTACAGCTGTTTTAAGTTAGTCGAGGAAGAATTTTTCTGAGTGTATGTTGTCAGTGTTATAACCATACCCTGCCTCTTAGAGCAGTAGTGTAGTGTGTTTCCACAACCACAGAGAGGGAGTGTCTCCACCCATCAAATCAATGTTGCTCTTTCAGGCCTCGTACATTTTATTGCTGATGTGGCAGTAGTTAGTGTAGAATGAGGAGATGCTGGTTTTAAACATTTCCTCTCCACTTATTGATTGAAGTTCTGGTCAAGGCCCATTTATTTAATAAGATGCCTCTTTAATTATAGATTCTACTCATCTTCTGTACTTCTGTAAGAAACTGTTTTAAATAGTAGGATAATCGTTAAAAATATTTGGCATTAATGACTTGTAATAATTGATAGGCTATATATGAAGTTAGGTCAATACATTCGAAGTTGATACATTCCTCAGGTAATTGTACTGACACTAGATAACCATTTAAACGATTCATTACATAAGCGAATAACTTATTTGTTAATTTTGTTGATGTAGACAAACACTGTTTTTTTTTTTGTAATCTTATTCAAGGTATACCACTGTTTAAATAGACATGGGTAAATGTCTGGTTGATTTGTTGTCAGTTGAATATGTTCATAGGCTGCTATACGATGTGTGAATTGAGCTTGCTCAGTTCCACTTTTTAGTTGTTAAAGAGACAGAACACACAAACATATGACTCCCCTTTGTCACATCGTGCTGTTAGCCTCTAAATAAATATGTCTACATGGACAAATGTTGGGCTGTGGTCATAACCACAGTACCGTTCCTCTATAATTGGTCATGAATGGAAGTAATTTGAGCCATAATACCAGGAATCATGGGGATGTAGGTTTTGTAATGCATAATACAAAATGTAATGTTAATGTTCTTTTTTTTTTTTTAATTTTGTTACACAGAACCAACATGGTGATGAACTATACAGAAACAGAGGCTAAAGTCAGAGAAGCCACCAATGACGACCCCTGGGGACCATCAGGACAATTGATGAGTGAAATTTCCAGGTAAGAATGTCCTGCTGATGAGCTCCAACGTTATTTGTGGAGTAGCTGTGATATGCAAGTAATGATTATAAAGTTGAATCTCATATTGCAGAATAACCCAAATTTCTGTCTTGATAATTAAAAAATATTAGATTTTAAACTGTTTTTGATGATGATACAGATATGGAGTCATGTACACATTTCAGCAGGGTTTCCCCCAGGGTACTACAGGCTTCACCCGCATCCCCGCTATGCATCACATATTCATACATTTTAAATAGGTTTTCACACTCCATAACAGTCATGGTGGTGTTGTTGAAAGTGCAATGGCAACATTTTATCATCAAAGCGTAAACATATTGGGTGTCTGAGGTCATCGTGTCTCTGGTAAGAGCAAAGGGGGTGAACTGTGAAGGACTGGTGCTCACAGAGCCAAGCTGTAATGCTACCTTAGACATTACCTTAGCCATCTCTGCAGGGATTTTTACATTCTGCTGGAGGCTCGCTCTTCCACAGGTGTCACACCCGTGGGGATGACTGTTACAGAAGCTTGACTCAACACACACTCAATTTTCCTATTGCAATAACGCATTAGAATCATCCTCACGATGCAGTGCCTGCTAGCGGTAATTAGAGAGCAAGTGAGGGAGGAGGAACCGAATAGTCTGATGACGTGCATGAAGCCCTCCTATGTGACACCTGACTGGCCCTGGTGTGACAGTGATTGATTAATTGAGCCATTCACTTTTCCTGTTTCAGACCTAGAGCACTAGACCACCAGTGTAACCCAGGTAAAGTCACTTCTAACGCCAGATAAGGGAAAAATAAAGACATAATTAAATTACTGGTACAAAGCTTCAATTAAAGAATAAATAAAACTGGTATGAAATGGTTTATTAACCTAGTACTATTTATTAGTGATTGTTTACATCATATCTAAGTCAGATGTACCACCTTTTTATGGGCGTGTACTGTTTGCTAGTTAGATTTTGACATGATTTATCGTTATCGTAATTCTTTTGAAGAAACTAAAGAAAGGAAAAGACAGAAAATGACTGACAGCTTTGTCCCAAACAAATCAAGATGCCATTAAATAAGTAGGGCCATACAGTAGTATCACTTTTCCTGCTAAATAAAAAAAAAAAGAATAAAGCTACAGATCAATGTTATAACTTGGCATGTAGGTTATATGATAAATAATTAAAACAAATTGCCAAATATAGGATTGCAATTTTTACAACTGGCTCTTAAAAACATTTTAGCATCCTCTTAATTCACTAAAAACACACTTTGCGACCAGTGGGCTACTCTGGCTTAAGTTTTCTGGGGGGAACCCTGTTTCATTGTCATGCTTTTTAACTGTTTTGGTAAAAATAATACACCCTCTTACCATTCCTTCTGCAAATGTTTTTGTCATCAGAGCGACCTTCATGTATGAACATTATCAAGAGGTGATGACTATGCTGTGGACACGCATGCTGAAGGACAACAAGAAGAACTGGAGAAGAGTGTACAAGGTTTGTTACTGTTATTTTTTTACTCCTAAACCATGTTAAACTGTAAACACAAATTTATCCCAGGCAGGATCTTGGTTTAACCCTTTGTCACCAAATGTGTCGGCGCTGACACATTTGCGCATCACTTGTCCGGCGAGGGTCGGGGGGGGGTTGCTGGCGGGCTCAAGCTTCTGGCACCTGGCCGCC
>JAQQAE010016472.1:0-11752 GCA_029823295.1 Pseudamia nigra
GTGTCCACCCCCATGCTTCACAGTAGGTATGGTGTTCTTGGGATGCAACTCAGCATTCTTCTTCCTCCAAACACGGCAAGTGCTGTTTAAACCAAAAAGTTCAATTAACAAACATTATTAAGATTAAACAAAATAATCAGGAAAATTAACAAAATACTGCTTGAACAAAACTGAAGAAATTGAACTAAATATTCAAGGAAAGTGTCAACAAACGTCCAAGTAGTAAGCAAAATGCCACAAAATGAACACGTTAAAAAAAAGTGCACGTAATAATGAAGGCAAGGAATTGAAATGAACAGAATGATAAAAATGTATCCCAAAATCGATCAAAAATATATACAATCGTCAATTCAAAAAATTGATAGAAATGTAATCACAAAATGTGTGGAAATGGAAAAAGAATATCAAGTCAGGGAACAAAATTGGACACAATAATTTAAAAAATGAATAAAGTGTTCACAAATTGGTGAAAATGAAAAACAAACAATTTTTTTTTAAAATTAACAATAATCCAAAAAAAGGGTTAAAAATTATTATAAATGAACAAGATCACTGAGAAAATTATCAAAATACAAAAAAATGGATAAAATAAAGAAAATTGGAGAAAATACAAAGTAATTATAAGAAACAAAGTTGGCACAATAGTAAAAAAATCAACAAAATATCAATTAAACTAAAAAAAACAATTTTGCTCAAAAGAATATGAGCAAAATGACCAAAATAATGCACAAGCTTTGAAAAATAAACAAACATCTATTCCATATTTAACATTTCAAAAAATGTACAAAATATTGAAGAAAATGGATCTAAGAAAATGGAAACACAAATTATATAATAAAGAAATCCGAAATTAAAAAAAATGAACATCCTACTAAACTAAATGAAAAAAAATGAAATGAAATGAAAAAAATGTTCAAGATGAAGAAACATAAATGAAGAAATTATTCCACAAAATGAACAAAAATGAAGAAAATAGGAATGAATCAAGTTGGATATAATAGATCAATAATAGATATATAATAGATCAATATAATGAACACAATGAAGAAAAATGAACAAAATATCCACAAAATGATCAAAATCAAGAAAATGAAGACATTATTTCACAAAATGAACAAAAATGAAGAAAATAGGAATAGTATGACCAAATAAATCAATTTGGGATTAAAAAGAAGGAAAAAAGAACAAAATATCCTCAGAATGAACAAATTATTTCATAAAATAGACAAAAATGAGGAAAATATAAACAAAAAAATAAAGTCTGGACCAAAAAGGGATATAATAAACAAAATGAAGAACAATAAATACAATATCCACAAAATGAACAAAATAAAGTAAAAGAAGACAAATTAACACATTATTTCCCAAAATGAAGAAAATAGGAACAAATGAATCAACTCACAATCAAATGGGAAGAAAAATATGAACAAAATGAACAAAACATTCACAAAATTGTCAAAATAATCAATAAAATGAACACAAATGACCATATTTCACAAAATGAACAAAAATGAATAGGAACAGTATGAACAAATAAATCACTTTGGAATTGGAAAAGGAAGGGGAAAAATTAACAAATATCCACAAAATGAACAAATGATTTCACAAAGTATGACAAAAATGAGGGAAATATGAACAAATTAATCAATTCAGGATAACATATAGATGGACATAATGAACCCAATGAAGAAAAATAAACAAAATATCCACAAAGTGAACAAAATAATCAAGAAAAATAAACAAATATGAGCTACTAAATTAACAAAAGTGAATCAACAAATTGGTGACTCATTAAAAAGAGCTCCTTGGAGCAGCTTGGGTTCCAGTGTAATTTCAGGTTTAAGCGGTGAATATTTATTTGCAGTGTAAATCCTAAACAAACATGCAGAGTATCCCATGAGATGCTGAGTGTTCCTGGCTCTGGACAGGGGGAGGGGCTCAACGTGATGAGTCACCCTCTAATTTCCATTTTCCTCTCATAATGCAGGCCATAGCGGGTGAAGAGACACATTACTTTTTCCTCCGCATGCACCAACTGACCACAGCTGAAATCCAGCACAGACGAGACACAGGGTCGTGTAGTCAGAGGCACTTTACATGTAGATTCACACCTCACCTCATACTGACTTCAAATGACGAGAAACAACAGTCACATTATTTAAAATGATTATATAAAACACCAGCAAGCAATAAAGCCATAAAATGAGGAAAACTTGATGAAAAATAATCAAATAAATGGACAATATGATGAACAAAACAAGCGGAAGCAAAGAAAAAAAATGAGCAAAAGAGAAAACAGTAGAAAAATAAGCAACGTAACAAACGGAACTGAACATAACAATCAGCAAAAAAGCAACAAACTGAGCAAAGATGAACAAAATAATCATGGGAGTTAACAAAATGAGCAAAATAACCAATTCAATTGGATAAAATAAGAAACAGACAACACAAGCAGTAAGCAGTACCGAAATAATAAAATGCTAAAAAATAAAAAATCACAAACTAACCAACAAAACTTTAAAAATTAAAAAATAGCAATGAAATGAGCAAAAATGAACAAAATAATGTTGTAAATTTACATTAATGAACAATATAAATTAATCAAATAGTATTACAAGCAAAATTGATAAAATATTGAGAAATCAACAAAAAAGCAACACACTGTGCAAAAATGAACAAAATAATCCAGAAAGTTAATCAAATAAATGAAACAACCGACAACATTGAACAAAAACGAACATAATAAGGAACAAAAGGATCAAAAATGACCAAAATAATCAACTAAGTTAACAAAAAAAATCACAAATTCATCAAGTTAATTAACGGAACTGAGCAAAATAAGCAAAAATCATCAGTACTGGTCTGTGCAGTTCTGTTCAACTAAAACTGAACAAAAACAAGCAATAAAAACGGCAAATGTACAAAATATCCAATAAATTCACAAAAAAGGAAAACGACAAAGACAGGACAAAAAAATAACAAAATGAACAAAATGATTTAAAAAAATCAATACATGAATAAAAGTAAGCAAAATCCTGTAATTTTATCAGAGTTTTTTGTATTTTTGTATTATTTCATGTATTATTGCAATTGTGATTTATTTATGAATGTATTTATTTAATTATTTATTTATCTGTTTGTTCACATAAGTCACAAAGCTACGAACAGATTTGGATGAAATTTTCAGGACTGGTCAAAAATGGCACAAGGACCAGTCGATCAGATTCTGAAACGGATCTAGATCATCATCTGGATTTTTAAAGGTTTCTTCAACATTGTGAGAAAGGGACAAAGTCAACATTTGTCCTTGTAACGCCACAAACACCCAGAACATTTACACAACACCAAAATAGATTCTATCGACTCTGCTGCCTTGGTGGAGGTCTGCGCGCTCCATTTCTGAACGTGACAATGTGCACTTTACGTTATTACCTATAGGATAAATGACCTGTTCAAACAATTTCTGAGGCCGTAACAAATTCCACATAATGACGTTACTCAGTGCTCAAATATTTTCATAAGATCTTCTCTCTCTCATTCGCACTCAAGTACGGCCCTTTCGGAGTACAGTACTTCTACCTGAGTCAGTCGCATAACAATGGAAATAAAGGAGACACACCCACAAAGCTGGTCTGTATGTGGTTATTATTTATTGCTACTTTCCAGATACAAAAATAGCATGAAAGAGAAGCTTTTCTTCAAGTCTATAACAAAGGAATGAACAAAAATAAACTATTACAGGGTTTGAGAATTAGAAAAAAAAACATTATCTTGAAAAAACATGAAAGGTATAACGATAACATTAAAATTGAGTATAAACACATGAAACATAGAAGATGCATTACAGGTGACAATTGCTTCCTATTTTAGTATAATGAAACTTGAATGTAAGTCACGGTCAAACGCATGTTTCATCTAATATTTACAAAAAAGGGGAAAACCTACAGTATAGATTACATTCAGAGAGTAACCCTTGTGCAGCTCCGGCTCAATGGGAAACTTCATTAATAGATCTTTTAATATAAGCTGTGCTAATATTACAAAAAAAAAGCCTTCTATCAAATAGGTCTATATCAACAAACACTGAGGTTCAGTCTCACATTTGCATTTTTACTGCTTTACTTCACTTGCAATGCGTTTCATTACCGTCATTTCAATGGCACTTAAGACTTTTAATGAAATTCCAAATCACTCGGTGAAAAGCTCTTACAAAAACGCACCATTAAAGGAGACATACTGTAAAAAAAGAGGTTTAATGTAATTTTCTATTGTCAAAACAGGCGTAGGGGCTCTACATTTCTCACTCAAAGGACACAATAGTACCCCACGAAGGTAAACTGCAGTAACTCGATATTTGGTCAACACTGAGATAAAACTGGAACTGGATCTTTTAACATTAGATTTATTTTGTGACTGGACAAAATGAAGGCAAAAAGCAAAGGGGTCTGACTGGGAAGGAACAAAACAATCAGGAAAAGTGAATAAAAGGTGCAAAATAAGAGGGAAAATGTAAAAACAGTAAAGCCAATGAAGAAAAGTGAACAGAGTAAAAAAATGAACAAAGAAATGAACAAACTGATCAAGATACAAATGGCTGTAAAAGCAAAACGAATGAGAACAATCAGGAAAATGAAGAGAAATAAATGAAATGGTCAAAAAACAAATTAAAAACCAAAATAAAGAGGCTGATCAGGACAATGATCCAAATAAAAGTGAAAAGAAAAAAAATCAACCAAAATCAAATAAACTAAAATAAAATAAATAAATAAACAATCGAGAAAAAGCTAAAAAAAAAAAAGGAACAAAATGAAGTAAAATAAGTCAAGCAAATGAACTAAATTGGGTGCAAAAAGAAGAAAAATGAACAAAATAATCAGGAAAATGTAGAAAAATAAAGAAAATAGACATAATAACCAACAAGGTGATAAAGAGAATGATTTGAAGTAGAAGCAAAAAGGAAAAAAAAAAAAACATTAACAAAACAATTAGAGAAAATGATCAAAAAAAGGAAGAAAAATTAAGCAAATTAACCAAATTGAGACAAAAACAAAGAAAAATGAACAAAATAATCAAGGAAATGCTTTAAAATGACCAGAGGCTGTGAACATCTTCACAAAAACGAATAAAAACTTTCCAGTCATTCCTGTCTGAGTCACCGTTTGCTGAAGACTCTGCTTTGCTTTCGAACATCACAATACACTCCGTCCTTTTTCAGAGAACTGGACCCGGAACAAGCTGTTTGGATTTCTAGTACCACTAAAACCTTCATAATGTGCTAGGGAGTCTACATGAGGGAATCCATGGCACAGACAGGAAGTGGGTGTGGCCAACAGAAGCTCATTTGCATTTAAGTCGACAGACACTGAAATGGCCCATTGGATACAGAACTGAAACCCAAGAGTACATGGACGTGAGCTGAAATTTAAAATACACATTCGAGGGGCCTTATGAGAATTAAATAAACTTGTTAAAAAGTGGCACAATATGTCTCCTTTGAGCTATTTTTTATTGAAGCAAGCTGCATATCAAATCAGCTTTCACACTGTATATTATTGTGCTTACAGTGTCGTATCACATAATGGCAAGTAAAAGAAACTGCTGTACAAACAAGAATTAAGCTTCTTTATAGCAAGCACGTAGCTTTGAGTATTCAGACAAAAATAAACTATACACAAACCAATACACAATACGGGATTTGGATATTTGGTCTTGTAGCCTTCAGTTTTGTCTATTTGGTAAATGCATCACAGACTTAATTACAGTCAATATTAAGAATATACATTTAAAAAAAAAAAGATGGATTAAAAAGGCATCAAAGTATCTTTAAAACTGAGCCTGCAACAAAAAGACAACAAACACAAAGGACCCCACGCTCTCACAGACCCCCCCCGCCCATTCTGGCACCTGAATATAAAGCTATATATATTTTCCGAATATAAAATTATACATTATTCACATGACTTGAATTCTATAAAAAAGTGATAACATTGACCCCCTGTTTTTGAAAACAGTGCATGTTAGGAGGCGTCACAATAAGGCAGTGTGTGCTTCATTAACGCACTTCAAATGAGATGATTGACATGTGAGATCAGGACAATCTGCTCACGTCAAACTGCATAAAATCACATCAGACACTGTGTGAGAGGAAGTTTATGTAGAATATTTTGGTTACGAGAAATATTTGGGAACTGCAGTTTTTGGTTTAACATACTCTGCCGGTCAAAAGCTTGGACACACTCTTTTTTTTAAAACTTATTTTCAGCATTGTATATTATAGACTTTGATGCTATCATAACTCACGAAAGCCGGTTTTGTCATCGTGTTCGGTGGGTTTGGTGACTTGGGGACACATTCTTGAGATTTTTCAGATTGACTGACCAATTCGCAGACTTGCACACCCCCGGCAAGTGCAAGCAATTGCAGGCAGAGATTATGCCTCACACCCTCATCTGATTTATGACTGGCCCAAACTGCCAGAGCCTCAAATTGTGTGCCAGAACATGTTTGATTTCCAAAAGTGTAACATTCCCGTGCAGACGGGCAGGCATAGACATATAAATGTAGTGATATTAGAGCCCTGTGTCTGGGTGCGTGTCCACCTATCTGTGTGTGTGACAGAGAACAGAAGCGTTGGGTGTCATTCCAAAGTGAAGAGAGAAAAGAAGCAAGTGGAACCAACAGATGTGGGAAAACAGAGTATCTATGTCCAGTATTGATTGATTAAAAAAAAAGGTTTAAAGCGTCTGATCTTACTCGTACAATGTACTATGGCACAGCCACATGTGGACGTCTGAACACACACTGGATTCGCATGTTTGCAACTGAAATGGTCACACAGTGTACTTTACCCTCATGTTGACATTTTTCTAAATTCACACAGTGTACACCAGCTTTAAAGCACATATGAAGGAAGGAAATGGCAAACTGTGAAAGACCACATATGGAGTTATGTAGTAAACAAAGTATTAAACAACCTGAACATGTTAACAGTACATCTGACAAGGCACACCTGTGAACTAAAAATCAATCTGATGAGAGAATGCAAAGCTTTCATTCAATCTAAATATGGCAACTTTGGAGAATTCTGGGTGTTTAACACTTTTTGGTTACTGCATAATTACACGTATGTTTTTCCACAGTTGATATGTCTTCAGTATTAATGTTGAAAATACAAAAAAAAAAAAAAAACAATGAAGGAGAATGTGTCCAAACTTTTGACTGGCAGTGCAAATATATTGGCTGATTTTCCTCATGCTACATACTTGGAGGAGAGGCAAGAGGAGTTTCATACCTGAATGCTACGGCTAGTGCTATTTTTAGAGCTACTTTTCTGACACTTTACTTTTCTTGTCATTTTAATTTGATCTTCAACCTGGAGAGAAAACAAGCAATGGCGAAATAAGGCACATTCACCTGCTGGTTCGTTATAAAACTGCTGCTGCTGCTTGGTTAATTGTCTTTGTCAGATGAAATGGTTTATTCTCAACGGGTAAAGGGAATGAGGAAAAGAAGCTGCTGGAAGTGCGTCACCACGTTGGCAGGTCGAAATCCGTTGTCTGTGTGTTTGTGTTTGATATGTGGTCCTTTCCTGCTCAGCACCGTCCTCTATGTTTGCCCCCTGGCCTGGACGCCTGTCAGGTCTTTTCTTATGATCTCATTTACTGCAAAGAAAAGAAAGAAAAACGGTGTTATTTCCAACAGTCCTGCAGCACAATTCCTGCACTGTGCCACGTTAAAGAGAGAAACTGCTACTGTTGAAGAACACAGAACACTTTCCTTTAGATGATGTAAAGCATAATAGTCAGATATATCAGTAATGGCGGTTGTGTTCATTGTTGGGGTAATTTCAGGTTTCTCATTCTTCTCAGTCTTCTGTTCTTGTTTATTTTATTAATTTATGTTGATTTTTTAGAAACATGTTTGTTTCCATTTAGCGTACACTGTCATTCATTAAAATGAATAAAGTAAGTTCAAATCCAGTACTTTACTTATTTTAAGTTCACTGTGTTGCTTATTTCATTTTATTCACTTGGTTATTTTGTTCATCTCTGATTCCTCATTTTTGTTCACTTTCTGTTGTACACTTCTGTTCAATTTTGCGCATTTTTTAGACTATTTTGTTTGTTTCTCAAATTTCTAGTCATTTGGGTCATTTATGCACATGTTCTTGGTTTGACATTTTCTTGATTATTTTCTACATTTTATTTCAATTTCATTTTTTGTATTTTTTTATTCATTATTATATCATTTATACAATTTTATTCATTTTCCTGATTATCTTGTTCATTGTTGCTCAATTTCTTGGTTATTTTGTTCATTTTTGTCTATTTTCTTATTTTGTACATTTCTTTTCACTCTGAAGATTATTTTGTTCATTTTTACTCATTTTCTTGATTTTTTTTTTTTTTTTTTTTTTTCATTTTGTTGATTTCTTTGCTTATTTTTACCCATTATCTTGATTTTGTTTATTTTTACTCACTTTCTGGATTATTTTGCCTATTCTTACTCATTTTCTTGATGGATTTTGTTCATCTCAAAATTCAGACAAATTCCACACCCCTGAATGATGCGCTGATCTTCAGTAACCACTAGGGGTAGAACTGTGCTAAAACCTATAGGCCGCAGCTTCCTTCCGCACCAGTTTACAGCTGTGTGTGTACAAATTGGCACCAGAGAAACGGGGTTGAAATGGAAACGTCACGCTGTCATGGTTCTAAAAATAGCAGCATAATGTGAGGAGGTGTCTGTCATATAAAACTGTAATTAAATGTTGAGTTCTTAGATTTAGGAATGATTTTTTAAAAATCGCTCTCATACGACCATCTGGATATTTTTGTACATTGATAAAATTATTACAAGCATGCAGGAAAAAAAGAAGTGTGACTGCCTGAGACAGCGTTAGTCAACCATAGTGTGTGTTCACCTCTGTTCACACACGACCAAAAGCCACAGTGTCAACAGGCAGTTCAACATTGAGCAGGAAGGAATGACGACTATGTGTAACATGCCACCTCTGTAGGTATGTCACGCTGTCTGTATGGAGGTTTGTTTATGTGGAAGCCCAGGCCTGAAAGCCTGGTGTGTGTTAGTGTGTGTTTGTGTGCCGGGGTGTGTGTGCTGGCACTCAGAGACATTATAGGCTGATGCCACAGCTTCCACTGTGCCGGGGGGAACTCATTAAGGCCGATGAGTAATATAAGTATTTCAGAGTGGGCCAAAAAAGCTTTCTGCCTGTAACCAAGCAATTACAGAGAATATCGTTTCAGTGATTTGGTTTCCACAGCAACACAGCGCAAGTGGCTATTAAACTTGAGCTAATGTGATTATCAGCATTAACAAATATAAATTAGCAGTTTTGAACAGACATGCTGGCTTGCAAATTGACATTACACCCTTTCAGTGAGATTCAACTTGACCGAAGTAAAGTAGATAAATGAAAAATAGAAATGCGGATGTTCAGATAATTTGTCATATCCTTCGGCGTAGGACATCTCTTTTTACTGCTAGGGGAACTATGAGCAGTATTTCAAGCTTCAATTTGCACCGAACACACACATTGACACATGTAAAGCTCACTGTCAGAGACGGCAAAATTCAAGAAAAAACTAGGAAGCACTCAAAGACTTCAGATAAGGCAGCTCAGTTTGTCTTCATAGTGAAAACCTACCGTTATCATTTATACTGATACTCATTTCACCCATAATGTTGTTCTACCAAAGATATTCTGAAATTTATTTGACGTTCATTATTGGATTCTTTGACTATGACAAAATATTAGTAACATTTGGAATCGCATACATATCATTATTAGTTTGATAGTTATTCACAAAAAATATTTCCTTAATAGTGGTTTTCTTCTGGATCTAGCTCCGTAAATGAGATGCATCAAATCCATTGTCACATCACTGAATCAGCAGACTTTCAACTACAATTTGGTGTCAGTGTCATGTTTATAGCTTTATTTACTACCTTACAGTTGCTATTTTTCCTCGACCCATGCAAATATAAGCATTCTGGATCACCACATCCGGAATACTGCCCCTATCTGGATCAGACTTTGTGGTTTGATAGGATAACATCATAGTAGATTCTATGTTTTTGGCAAAATTTAAAGTGTTATTTTCGGCGTTACAAGGACGCATGCTGTATTTGGCCTCCTCTCACAATGGTGAAGAATCCTTTAAAAATCTTCCGGATCCAGATCACTACGGAAATGCTGACAAAGACATACATCTTGTCGGAGGTAAAAAAAAAAGATGTATCCAAACAAATACAAGAATGCCTGTTCATATGTAGTACTAAGAAGAAGGCACTTCACCTAATTGGTCTGGACGTGGGTAGGAAATATTGTTCCCAATTTAAATAATATGAAGTAACACATTCAGTGAAGATGTTTGAAATCTAATGAATTTGGTAATTAGACAGATCGGGCCCGTTTCTGCATTCCTCTCCCTGCCTCTGAAGCCGTTCTATGGGATCATTTGCAGATGTGAAAGAGAGCAGCAGCTTAACACTGAGGACACTTTATAGCCGAAGCGACCTGTAAAACTGTAGGAACAGCCAAACTGGGTGCTTTGCTGTCGTCACACGTTCAGTGTCCCTGTTTATTTTAGTCTGTCGTGGAATTCCCTCTGACACCTAATGCCTTAAAGAAACTTTCATCTCCCCAGCAGTGCCACAGGATTTTTCCTGAGCATAAAATGAGCTTAGAGAAGCAGCAGGAGCGCCGCAGTGGGGCAACATACAGTGAGGCTTTACTGACGCTAATGAAGGGTTGGCACGGAGCATCTATTTGAGGCTGGCTGGGGAACACTCAGGCTAGTTTGTTCAATAGGTGAGTGTCTGACTCCTGGTTTCTGCACCAATGAGCGGCACTGTTTACCAACCATCAGTGGGAGGAGAGACAGAGAGAGAGCGAGACGCCCTGTACAGTAGCTGACTCAGTCCATGAACGCTGCCTGCTGCGAGCGGGAATATGTGTCTGCATGTTCTTACACTATGAGGCTACGGATGACTCGGTTGAGAGGCTGATGTGGGTTGTAATGTCAGTGTGAAGATGAAAACCATAAAGAGAAAAGAGAAAGTAGAATGAGTAGACATGTAACCACAGATGTGATGTGTCACAAAACAGGACGCTCGCAGATTGAACTTATAGGCTAATACCCATAGGTGTAAATCTCACTTTGCATGATTGGTCACATTTTGTCTCTAATAATCCTGCTTTACATCAGTAATGGCAGTTGTGTTGATTGTTGGGTTCACTTAATTTTCTGGATAATTGGTTCATTTATGTTGAGTTTCTTAGAAGATTTTGTTAATTTATGTTTACTGCTTATTTTATTCATTTGAAATGACTTCAAATCAACGGCTTCACTCTTTTTAAGTGTATTTTGTCACTTGTTCCATTTCATTTTCTTGTTTGTTTACTTTTTCTTGATTATTTTGTTAATTTTGTTGCTTATTTTCTTCATTTTTGTTCATCTCTTCTTGATTACTTGGCATATTTTTACTCATTTTGTTGCTTATTTTTGCGCATTTTTTCATTTGATCATTTTCTTGATCCGGGCGAAAATGGTGCAGTGGGTAGCACTTGGGCCCTTTCTGTGTGGAGTTTGCATGTTCTCCCCGTGTCTCCGGCTTCTTCCCACAACCAAAAACATGCACTAGGGGGTTATGTGAATTGGTGACTCTAAATTGTCCATAGGTATGAATGTGAGTGTGAATGGTTGTCTGTCTCTGTGTGTCAGCCCTG
>JAQQAE010016473.1:0-11752 GCA_029823295.1 Pseudamia nigra
AAAGAGGAGATTTATGGATGTGGTGAAGGAGGACATGAAGGTAGTTGGTGTGAGAGAAGAAGCTGCAGAGGATAGGGCAAGATGGAGGCAGATGATTCGCTGTGGCGACTCCTGAAGTGAACAGCCCAAAGGAAAAGAAGAAGAATATTTATGGCGTCACAAGGACAAATGTTGAATTTGGCCCTATCTCACAATGGTGAAGATTCCTTTGCAAATCTTCTGGATCCAGACGATGATCAAGATCACTCCCAGAATCTAATCGATTGGACTTCATGCCATTTCTGACCTACCCTGAAAATTGTATTCAACACTGAAAAAACATAACCTCCAGAGGTAATAAAACAGGAAGCCGATTTTGAAAGCATGTAATACCACAGGCTAAAATGTTGATTCACTGGATAATGTACTTATTTGTGAAATAATGTAGAGACCTGGATTATTCTGTGTGGCATGTAGTGGCTGATCACTGAACAACTGCCAGTCGAGGATGTCATCTTTATATCTATGGCTGACCCAAAATCCACTTCAACCTTCTCCCTCCTGAACACTGATAACAAATTGACTACAGAGATGGTCATTTAAAGGTCAGATTAGGACTAGGATTATATCATATCTATCAGCTGTTTGCCTTTTTATATACACTTTTAGATTTTAATTCGCATATACAGTTTTATCCACTATATAGCCAAATAATATAAATAATAGTAAATAACAATAATAATAGTGAGGCAGATTGATTTGAAACTTAACTGCAATTGAGATCTTGCAGATGCTAAGATGATGGATGCACTGCTGAGCAGTCTTTTTGTATTTTTGGACACAGGTAAAGGAAAAACTCCTCAAAGACCTTTGTTATGGGAGGAAAAATTGGAAGCAACAGAGAGAAGATTCTTTTCCCATGAGGGCCAGACATGGAAAAGCTGCAGCTTGTGCACAGGAGATAAAGGTGGAAATAGCAGGATTACAATGAAGGCAAACAGAAATACAGCATACAAGCAAGAACTGTGAAATAGCAACTACACAAAAAAAAAAAACATAAACTGCAGATTTACATGACAAATGTATAACAGAAAACCACATGTATAGCATTTATGGCTCAGGGTTTCCCTACCTATCTACACAGAAAAGCCCAGGAAGCTAACCATTTGTGTTTGAAAGGTTTACAAAGACCGACGTGGCCATGCTATCCCTGTCATTACCATAGACAGCCCCCCATCATGCTCTCTGGTGCACAGGGTTCATTACACAGAATTAGATGTCACACAGATCAGAGCGTGTGTGATGCCACACACTGCTCTCCTTGTCAGTTATCTCTGTAAAGCACCGTTGCAAGGTGGATCGATAGCCAAGGTTTGGAGCTTCATTAGCTCAGTATGACTCCATCTCCATCAAGACACCTCTGGCATGCTACACTAGTGTTGCGAGATATATTTTACTCCCTGATACTGAAGGTCCTGCTGTTTTACACACATACAGAGGGACAAACAAGACCTTCACACATGATGAGGGGGAGAGGGATCTGTGTCAGTCTCTGGCTCGATAAAAGCAGAAAGAAAAGGACAAACAAACAGAGGTAAGTGATTAATGGTGTCACAAAGTGCCTTGAGTGGAGGCGGAAAAAATTACAAGGATGAAAAGAGCTCAATTAAGGCTTTTCATTTCAAAGGAGAATGTGGAAAAAAGCCACAAAGCAACTGGGATTTTCACAATGCTAATGATGTTTTGTTTGCATCGAAACGGCCAGTTGGTTTCATTTAAAAACAAGTTCAATTAAGCCAACAGAGAAGATAAATATGTAACAATCTCACGGTGTGATTCAGCATTCCCTGCACTTTTCGGATGTTTGATCTGACTCCGAGGCAATTTGACGGCACTGATAGCATCTGCCTCTTCTTCTTCTCTCTTCCATTAAGAATCATGTTCTGCTGAAGCTTATCAGACATCTAGGAATTCATCCACTTCTTCTGAAAAAGCTGGAGGGCGGCCAGCTGTACTGGAAAACCTAAGGGAGGGCTGAGCTTTTAAAGGCCGCTCTGAGATGAGGAAAAGGGGGCTATCATGTCGGCCGAGATCTCCAGGGCAACATAAATGTGCCACGAACGCTGGATTTAACAACTGGGCAGAGACATCACTTACTAACCGCTGCAGTATTTATTCCTAAAACATTTTCTCTGGTTTAAATATCCACGTTTAAGTGAGTGGATGTTTCCCTGGTGTCGTCGATGTCTCCTAAGGTGCACATGAAATACAGAGATACGGTTATAGAAGGTTACAGCGATAACCAAACATACCTGGCCAAGGTCACCTTAATGAGCGTGAATAAAACAAGACATTACAGCCAACCACAGAGCACTTGAAGGAAACGTGTGTCACACTACCAGCCCACAATTTGTACAACCATCAGAGACTGTAATTACATTAACCTCAGCCACCTCCACTCTGTAAACTAATGGAGGAAACTGCTTGCATGGGGGAAAGAAAAAGGTTTTTAACCCCGACTTGAGGTTAAGGTTTTGTTGGCATCACAACATGGGAAGAATTGGTTTGATTTGAGTTGTATCTCACTAAAAGTAATCTGAGATCAGCTGCAGGGTCTTTTTAAATAGCTGCCTTTTGCTCTCCTGTTAAGCTGTGCAGTTTCAAAAATGTGTTGGCCAGGGGAAGAGGCCAGCCTGAGCGAGAGAGTGCCGATGCCAAGGAATGTACTTAAGATCTAAAACAGACAAGATTTAAAGCCAAGAGCATTTAAATGCCAATACTAATCCACAAAATAATTCACCGCATAGCACAAACGCACTCTCCCTTACAGATACCATATGTTACCTCTGAAGAGATGAAAAGAAAAATGAAGGCAGAGGAGAGGCTTTCTTCTCCTATAACTGTGTTATCTTGGTAATGAAAAAGAGAAGTCGATGTTGCTACTCGCTCTGCTTGTTCTTGCCTCCATCATTGGGAGATTAGCCCAGAACAAACTGTTTGGTTTGCAGGGAGTTAAAACTTGCTAATGCATACACTCTCAAGTGTCCTTGTCTGCCACACTGCACTTAATTAGCATTTTAGTGTGAGCGGTTCTCTCTCCTTCAGTAGCTCTGAAGGGGAAACATCTCTCCGACACACACAAACACACATTTCAGAGTCAGATTTGAGCTGTAGTTTCTTACAGGAACAGGACGGGAGGAGGAGGGGTTTGTAGGGGTCGGTGGAAAAAATGGGATAAAAGTCTGATGTGAAAACAGATGTCGGGGCTCCAGAGTTGTCTGTTCTCAACTGGCTTGAAAGGACGTATTAATAATATGTGGGTCAGATGCATAAAGCTGTGATCCCCAGCCAGGGGTACATTTACACCAGGGATGCTTCTGCAGTTGTGATGGATTAAGGTGAATTGATGAAATATATGTTAAACTAATCCTCATATGTGTGTTAAAGATGGAAATCTAGGAAAATGGGATTGCAAACAGAAACATGCAAAAAGCCAAGGGCCAGCTTGTCATTGGTAACTCTTTCACATCGTATGTGTTGAGCTTTCACACCTGTAATGTCAGTCTATTTTCAACAGTATTAGCAAGAGATATTCTACAGTACAAGAAATGGCAGCTGATTGCACACAATTTAAAGAGAATCAAATATTGTGTCACATGGATATTTCAACCATTTAAGCTTCTACATGTAAGATCCTTATGGTTGCATGAAGTTTTGTGTTGCAGAATTATTTGTGCAGGGAGCAGATCATTTTTTGACAATAAGTAAACTACAGCGTGTAGTGGGTAGAGCACGTCCATCCATCATTGTCCAAAACTAGTGAATGTGATCTGGAAATGGTATTACATCTCAGCATAATATATTTTGTCAATCCTGTGTAATAGGGAAAAAAAAATCATTCCTCATTGTCTTAGTAACCCTAATAATAATGCCTAACCCTAACAAAGAGCATGACAGTACAAGTACATATGCTAATAAGTAACTGGTGGCAGATATGTGTACCATAAAATAAAGTGTAACCTCCTAATAAACATTTGCTGGGTCCTTGTTCCAGAATATGATGCAATCTTCTCCAAAGGTAAATCACTTTGAAGCCGGGATGAGACAAAGTCACAAACTGTCATTATGATCCATCTGGTAGATTTGAGTTAAGCAGAGTCACAAAGATAGGGTGCAACAAAGCAATTAATGTCTCAGTTATTTACATTTGTGAAAACCCAAAATACACATTCTGATTTCTCCATCGAGGACTCGAACCTCACTCTTACAGTAGGTTGTTTAGTGCTTCTTTTCTGCACCACTACAGCAGCAACAGAGGCAAAGACCCACCCCATCCAGCCGGGCCCCATGGAACGTGATTCTGGAAAAAAAACTATCTTAAAATCAATATTACAGGATAGGTATTTTTTGATCTTGTTGAATTACTGCTTAGATTGTACTATATGTCAATTAAAAACATTTTTTTTTGCTAGTTTCAAAAAAATTGCAGTTTGCTAGAAAACTCTAAGTGTAACACTGAAAACAGCAGTAATTATAAAGGCTACAACCCTTGGCTAACATAAATGTGAGTTATGAATTCACACTTTATTATTTGTAAGCGCACTATTTCAACAATGTATTTATGTCATTTAGCATTTATCTATTTCTTTTAGCAACTATATAAAACGACTTAACATGATGTTGACACTCAGCTGCTTGACCCTGGTTGAATGAGCATCAATGTACCATGGTGTTTTTTCCTTCTTAACATTAATTGGGGATTACTGTCAACATTTTTTTAATCACCTGACCTTTCCAACCACCCCTGGTGCATGTACTGTACCTTTGGTTAGGGACATGGCTGTGAAACAGAGAAAGACAAAACAAGCAATGTTGACCATTGCTGAAACAGGAACCAGAGTTCCTCCTGTGTTAAAGTGTCGTGAGTTCATCCACAGTTCCTTGTCACAACTTCAACCCTCCACTTTAGTTTCTTGTTTCAGTGATTTGGACCTTGGGTAGAGTCAGAACCTGAATCTCTGCAGACATTCCTATTGCTGGGAAGTGAACACTTCCAAATGTGCCACTTGGTGGATGTAAATGAATTAGTGCACTTAACTCCAACACCAAAATGAGGAGCTGAGGAGACAATCTTTCACTGTTCGCAGGCACTCCGTTGAAGGCTAACGCACCAGGTTGGAAAATTACAGGTAATTGCCGAAGCCATTGAATCCAGTTTGGTTTTGGTTGAAAGACTAAAATAACAAAGCTCTGATTGCTGAAAAGATGAGGGCAGGGAACTGGGAGGCCCCTGTTGCTAAGAGTTAATTTGATACATATTTCTCCCCTTCAAATGTCTGAGGTACTGGCAAGAGATGACGAAAAAAAAGAGTGAGAGGGAGGGTGAGACCCCCGCTCTCCCTGCAAATACTATCCATCTGCCATATTACATTTAACCAGCATGAGAAGCTAAGGGAGCGCCCTTGCACAATATTGTGTGAAGGCTGTCAAACTCAATGCAGGAGCTTGGTGCCCACAGCTCAGAGCTGAGGACATGGGGCCGTTCAGATTCAGTCTAATAATAACTTCTGACTGGGTGCTAAGCGCCAGAAAAACAGGAGAACACGTGGCAAAAGGAGAAGTTTTAATTATTCATGCCTGTTTCAAAAAAATTAACTAATTGAAAGTGTAATATGATGGCCGCTGGAGGAAAACACCAACAGTCCTAATCGACACATTAGAATTCAAAATGAGCAGCAAGAGGGAAGTGACAGAGCAAATTTTAAGAGTGCAAACCAAAACGTAACCCCTTTCCAAAAAAGTTAAGCCACTGCGTAAAAGGTTAAAATAAATAATGATAAGATGCAAAACACTATGTTTTATAGAAAACTGCACAAAGACAATATATCAAACGTCAAAGAACCAAACTGTCCTGTGGTCTGACAAGTCAAAATTTGTTCTTTTTTTGGAAAAACTGTGGACACCATGTATAGGCTGAAGACGAGAAGAGCCATCTAACATCAGCATCTATAAGATATGAATTGCACATATTCTAACAGCATGGCTTTGTATTAAATGAGTCTGGGTGATAAAGTGGCCTGAAACAGTCCTTACTTGTCAGCTGTTGGAAATCTTTGATAAATATGACATGTAAAATACAACAAAGACCATGACTGTTGCAACTGAAACCCAACGATGGGAAAACATTCCGCTTTCACAATTACAGCACTTTCTCTGCTATGTTCCCAAACACTTACAGAATGTGGTTAAAGAAAAAGGTGAGTGGTAAACATGACCCTGACTCAACTTTTATGAAATATGTTGCTAGAATCAAACTGATTATTTTCAAAAAATGAGAAAAAAAAACCCCTCAGTTTCAACACTGTGCTATATTCAATTAAGTATGTGGTATTAATATTTTGCAAATCATTACATTCTGTTTTTATTTACAAGTTACGCAATAGCTGTGACTTTCTGAATCAGATAACACGTGGCTTTAAGCTGGAGCCACAAATCTGGAAGTGTAACAGAAGACAGAATGCAGATTACAAAGAAACAAAACATATAAATATACAAAATATCAAAGAAAATAAAGGAAATATCAACAAAATGAAAAAAAAATATCTACAGTAGACGATAAACAAAAGAAAGTAACAAAATTAGCAAAAATTAACAAAAAAAATGCAGTGAATAGTCAAGACAATTTAAAAAAGATGAGCAAAAAATGAACAATGTAACCAATAAAATAAACTAAATTGAATCATGACATGCACAAAAATAAAGAAACAAAAAAATGAAATGTATGAAATGAAACAAAATAATGCATGAAATGAACAAACAATAAGCAAAATAATGAAAATGATTAAAATAATGAACAAAACAAAACAAAATAAGCAAAATAATCAAGATTACTTCACATAAATTAAAGAAAGACTACAGTAAACAACAATGTAAGCGCCTCTTTCAGTCACATCTGTGTTACCATGGTAACACATACTGCAACGGTCAATCAAAGTGCAACATCAGCTAAAACAAGCAATAAACACATCCTGGATTTGGTTTTGTCACATGCTTTGAGTCACAACCAACAATTTGAAAACGAGTGCCTTACACGACTCCTCCAGGACCAGACGTAATCATTACTGCTTGTACAATTCCTCTTCTTATCTATTCAATAAGAGCAGCCATTTTGTCCTGCATTAAATAAACATTGTGTATACATTATTCTCGGGGTAAAACCACATAAACAAATATAAACACTGATAGGAACAAGGCTGTTGTATTATGTAACAGCCAATTGTCGCTATCTTGATCAGGGACTAGATCTCTTTGCCACATAAAACCACCTTTTGACTCTAAATTAGGTGGAATTAACCTTTAATATGCAAGTATTTATATTACAAATAGAAAGCTGAAGTTCTGCCCACTTCCTCTCCCTCTGTTCTAGGTTATGGGTCGGAAATGAAATATTGTCAAAGGCATGGCATCATTTTTTGCATTATGCCATCAATTATGCCATATTTGTCAATTTAAAGAAGACTTACTGTGTATGTTGGTTAAATTGGTACACGTAACTGGAGTGTGTGTTTCAGCTTCAGGCACCGTAGAGATCCTTTGTACACATATTCCTGGTTTTCAGCCATGTATCAAAGTTTTAGTGCCTGTAGCATTGCTGCTCTTGACCACACCCCTTTACTGTCTGTGCCATGGATTCCATCATGCAGACTCCCTGGCACTTCCGAATGTCAAGATGGTTTTGGTGGTTCGAGTAGACTTAGAGGACTATCCGAAGATGGTGATTGTGTTTGTGGCATAAATATTCCAGAAATCCAAATACTCTGTTTCAGGTTGTTTTAAAGCTGAACATTTGTCCAAAATTCACCTCAGACAGAATTTGAGGTATCACTTCTAAATGCATCATCAAAAAAAAAAAAACCAGTGCAGATCTGAGAAGAAGGATTGTTGATGGATACAAAAAAGTGTTTCCAACTATCCAGAACGGAGTGAAAAGCATGGGAAACATTTTGAGCAGAATCGTATTTTCATAATAATTTTGACCTTACTGTATTCCTAATCCTGCCTTCAAAGTTGTGCGTGGCTCCTTTGTCCATTTAAAGAAAGCAACCATCAGGTAGCATGAACAGAGTTTCAACAACTGATCAGTCAGACTTAAAACAAGGCTTTGATAATCATTATCATAACAGCAAAATGTCAAAACGTACTAAGTTCAGCTGCTCAGATAAGAGGATTTGCTCTTTTTAGTCTGATATGATAAACAAAATGTCTTTGAACTTCAAGCGAGTTGAAGAGGTCTCATTTTCTCTGAGACATTATGACAAGTTTTAAACATGTTTTCTTACATTTTTGGTAAACAACCACTTAAACAAGAAACTAATCAGCCGATTAAAACTGAAAACACTGAAAACAGCAGACTTTAATTTAACCACTGCTTTTTTGGATGCAAGTTTTTTTAATCATATCTTACCAGTGATTGTGAAGTGTAATGTTACAAAGTGATAGAATGTGATGTTTGTATGTAATAGATATTTTTGAGTGAAATTGATACCAGATCAGTCTTGTTTAGTCTTTTCTTTTGGAGGCAGATTATATGAAAAACCCTGAGACAATCACAATGTGCCGACTTTTACAGACTTTGTCATTTATTAAGCAAACTGAATTATAATAAAACACGGCCTCCCTTTGTATGTGGTAGCTCCAGATTAATAAACCTAGCCCTCAGTGACACAACGCAGTGTTAACACTGTCTGTTGGTTTTGCCACAGCACTAAAATCAAGCTCAGAAAAATCAATTGCCTGGAAGCAAGAAGTGTGAACTTTCATACCCTAAGCCCAATTTCCTTGAAAGTGATGGTCCTAAATCAAATCCAGCTTGTCCAATACAGCGTGGAATTATGCAAAAAATGACATGAAATGACAACGGCAAAGAAATACTGTTGAGGATAGAAAACATTTATTCCTTGCACATTTTATCTTCCAGAAACTGTGATGATGGTACAAATCACTGAAGATGGAATATAAGTTTAAAAGTTTACCCGTCTAATAAACCAACACGAGCATTTCTTTAAACAATAAAACCACCAGAATGTGCAGTAAATGTAACCAAAGGGCTCAAATTTACCCATTCAGCATTTTGTAAAAATGAACAAGGAACAATCTAATTAATGAAATTAATAAAAATGATCAAACAAATTCAACAAAATGAGCAAAAATGAAAAAAAAGATCAACAAAATGAACAAAATTACAAAATACGGAAAAAAAATCTACAAAATAAAGAAAAACTGAACAAAAACACCAAATCCAAAGCAAAACACAAGTATGATATGCAGCTGAAGCTTGAAATCTCAGAAATGTGGACATTTTGATGACTTTTTACTAGTTTTAAGGCCTTAAATATAACACTTTTTAAGGACCTGTAAACACCTTGTTAATGTGATTCACCCCATTTTAGCTCAGCTGTTAAGGTTAAAAGGTTGTAGTCCGCAAAATGCCCACTGCTTTATTAAATTTTTCATGTTTGTTCAGTCATCAGCTGTGTTTTGTCTCTGGTTTTATAGTTATCAACGACAACACTGGGTGATTTTCATTGTGTAAAATCTAAACTGTGCAAAAATGAGTAAATTTGATCCAGTGGCTGTTACAGATACAAATGTCCAAATAAACAGTCAACACTGAATCAAAATGAATATTTGTTCATAATAAATTGAAAAAGAAATTAAATATATAAAAAACTTTACAAAAATGAACAAACTAATCAATGAAATGACTGGGTAGACAAAAATAACAAAAAAATTGAATGAAATGATCAAAATGAAAAATAATCAAAATGAACAAAAGTGAACAAAATGAATAAATTAATAAGTAAAATGAGAAAAAATAACAACATATACCATAAACTGACACAAATTCTACAAAAGGAACCAAACTGGACAAAAATAATAAAAAACAGCACAACAATTGGACAAAATAAGCCACTAACTGACCAAAACTGAACAAAATATTCAATGAAATAAACAAAAACTGAACAAAAATAATTTACCAGTTGAATAAAAGTGACCAACAAAATGCGAAATTTCCCAAATATCCTAAATCCAAAGTCAGAAAAAAAAAGAGTGGGTGTAGTTGCAGATATAAATCTCAGAAATATGGACGATCAAATGTCTCTGACAATAAAGACTTGACAAATTTAAATATTAAACTTTAGAATGACTTCTAAAGCTTTATTTTTAATAAAACTGAATTTAAGGGAGCTTAAAGACTGTTTTAAAGAGATGTAGACACCATGTTAATATGATTTTTCTTCATTGGAACTCAATTGTAACAAACTTCGTGTGAAATACTGTATCCTTTATAGCCTGTGGTTCTGGATTGCTCTTATAGTACATATTTTCAAATTTCTTTCTTTTCTACCTGTGTGCAGCTGATAGAAATGCCTCAGTAGGACTTAAATCCTAATGATCAAAAGAAAAAAAAATGGAAAAACACTGAAGCAGCTTTCAACTTTTTAAGTAAAAGCAGTATAATGCCATTAAAAGTTGGCCTGTGTTCCTGTACTTAAACTCTCAGTGTGAGTTTCTGTGAAAGTTTTTTGCTTTCCGCTGGGCTAAACAGTCATTTGCCTTCTTCAAAGCTCTCAAATATTAGTAGTGTGGAGGACTAAGAGCTTCACGCACTTGAGAGTGGCATCCCGGGATGAGATGGATGCAGTCGCAGCCAGGAAATGTGAATCTTTCTCAAGCATCAAACAAAACCCACAACTCATAAAATTCAGATGCAGCTGGTAGGCGTCAGGGTTGTCTGCCAAAAAGACAAGTAACAGGGTGAAGAAATGTGCTAAATGTTAAATTCAAACAGTTCAGAGGCATTAAGATGCGGCTTGAATTGGAATAATCTGACGGAGAGCCTTATTAGCGCTGATGATGTGTCAATATTATAAATCTGCACGACAAGATGACAGGAGATGGGTCTTAATTTTACTCTGACATTTGCATAATATCAATGATGAATATAAACTGGTTCATTTAACTACCAATTTATCTATTTAGTATTGTTTTGTTTTGTTTGCTCGAAATACACATACATCACAGAAGCTGGGAATGCAAGCTTCACCTAAAAGGAACAGTGTAAACATGTTTTTATCGTTAGACTGAATTTTGTCAGGCTTCACTGAAATATCTGTAAGATTAATGTGAGTAAGTGTGTTCAACGAGAGACCAGTTTGAGTTGTAATGAAAAATCAATAACCATATGTGGAAAAACAAGATATTTGGTTTGGTACAGTCAGTATTTGGTTATATGGTTTGGTGGTTCTCCTTCGCAGCAGAGGTAGCTCTCGGGTCTTCCTTTTCTGGGAAGGTCCTCATGAGAGCCAGTTTCATTCAAGCGTTTCATAGTTTTGTCGGCTGCATTCAAGTGTCGGACACATTCAAGTTCTTGAGACTTTTCATACTGGCCGATTTCATATTGTCTTTTCTCTTTACTTACAGTAACTAAATGTTTCTTGTCATAATACGGATTTGTAGAGTAGTCGTGGTAGCACGAACAGGGCTTCTGACTCTGTACACACCCTTGGGTCGCTGCAGAGTTTATTTGGGTGGAAAAGATATTGTCATTTCAAGAAAGCAAGAGCTTTGTTTTTGATACAGAATACAGACGTGGACAAAATTGTTCGTACCCCTCTGTTAATGACAGAAAAATCCACAATGGTCACAGAAATAACTTGAATCTGACAAAAGCAATAATAAATAAAAATTTTATGAAAATTAACCAATGAAA
>JAQQAE010016474.1:0-11751 GCA_029823295.1 Pseudamia nigra
AATCTATAAATAGGCCGCATCATTGTATAAGCCGCAGGGTCGAAAATGTGTGACAAAAGCCGCGGCTTATAGTGTGACTATTACGGTAGTCTAAAATGTGAGTCTAAGTACCTTAAATTTTCATTTAAATACCGTATTTTTAAAAAATACTTCCATCACTAGCTATTAAAAAGGTAAATCTAAGACCAAACCTGACATTAAATACTCTTTCCTAAAATTTAGAAAGATGTACTCAAGTGTAGATATGAAACAGTACAAATTAAAAAGGAACCATGCTTAAATTCAGCAAGGACACCTAATACATGTAAAGGCATGTAGTTTAATGATATAACAGCAGCGATGTAGACATGTCACCCTTACCTTGAGGCTTCCTTCATTGAACAATTCCTCTGGCACTTTGCAGGCTATGAGTGCGTTGGGTAAATCGGTAAACTGGACATCTACTGTGGCCTCCCCTTCACTGCCATTCTCTGACTGCTGCATCACGATGTACAATTATCTAGATGTATTTCTGTAAACACGCAAAAAAGCAGAGATGCCCGTGGGTCAACTGGAGCACAAAAACATAAAATAAATGTCTTCCCCATTTCTGGTGCAACTCAATAATTGTGTTTGAGGTATAGTTCTGAGTGCTATTTTGTTTGAAATGCGAATACAGGTATTCATGACTTTTTCAACACAGTTCAGATGGCAAGTTTTAGTTTAGATGATAGTTTTTAATTTTTCCACATTGCACAGATGAAGGCAGGAAGGTAATACAAACAAATGAAAAATAAAACAAAGACCTTAAATCTGAAAGTGGATCTATTTCTGTCATGTGGACATATTTGGGTTATCACAGGTCTGTCACAGAACAGACAAAACAGGCTTTATGAATTATGCCACAGAATAGTCAACACAACATCCTAAAACATCATAGCAAATATAAATTAATATTCAATGACCACAGGATTTGATAATGAGGTTTGCATTGTACTGCATTAAAAAAAAAAAACTCTTAAATATGACTAATCACTTTTACCACTTACCTGACAACCATGACAAACAGTGTGGAGACAATCTAAAGATGTATTTTCTGATGACTTTTTGATATATTAAACATTGTATATATACACACATTGTTAATTTTGCTGCATGCTTAAGTAAAAACTTGCACAAAGATTCTAAATATTTATCGTGATTAGATCTCAAAATGTAACGAGAGATTAATACTATGGTCACATTAACTTAAATACTTATACATTGAATTTGCAAAAATGTGGTATATTATGATTTTTGGATATAAAGCGTGCTGGAAAAACAAACTGTCGTCATATTGAACAGCCATACCTGCACCTGAAACACTTGTAAGCTATGTGATGAACAAATTTAATGCCTCGTTTAGATAAGACAGAGAACAGCATCAACTTTAAAACCAGCTATTCTCTTTAGTCATGTAAAACTCTGCCGTAGCTATACATGAAAAGCTGTAGAATACTACAATTAAATTCTCTTTTACGCCGTATGCATTGCTTCTGTGGTGACTCGGGGCCTCTTATTAATCTAATTGCAATAAAGGTACTTTCAACTAATACTGCCTGGCTAACGCCCATCATATATGTAAAGACGTTACAGCTAACATATTTAGATATGTTGACATGTTGCATACATACCTATGAAGCTTTAGGAGTTATTTCATGATGCTTGGACCTTAAACACTTCGTTTTCCCCTTTTTCAATCTGCAGAAGTAAAACTGTCCTGCTCTTGATTATATTAGCTTAAACTAAGCTTTATGCTAACACAAGAACTGAAATAATCCCGTCAAACAACCAAAAGCACACGATGCTCCGTCAACTTCTTCAGTCGGACAGCTACAGAATAGTGAACCGTTTGATTTTAATTACTGTCTTTAACAATAACCGCATATATTTTGTAACTTTGATAATAAAAAAAAATAGCTCCTCGAATTTGCTAGCTTGTCGCAGAGGATAAAGGAGGTGACGTCAATGCGACCACAGCTGTTGTGCGTTTCCGGTTTTGCCTTGTTCTATTTTAATGTTTTTTTTTCATGTTTCTTTTTCTATTATTTGATAAACTGGTGATTAGAAGGTTGTTACGCTGACATTTTTAAATAAATTGGAGTATTAACTACATAATTGTTAAAAATATGTATAATAGAACTTTCGGTATTACACAGGTTGGAATGTTGCAAAGAAAGTTTACAATGTTGATGAAGGAGACAGCGACACTTATCTAAATTATTTATTAAAATCAGCTGGTTTATACTGCCTGGTCTAAGTGTCATTTGTAATGAAGATTCTGCCCTCTTATGGCCATTTACATGTATTACAAGTTATAAAAGTGTTGACACTAAAAAATCAGCATGGTTACAAAGTTCTAGTTATTTAACATATTATGATAGCGACAACCATCAACATCGACATCATACTGAGAACAGGGAGAGAAAGTAAAAATGTTAGGAATGATTGCTGTCATGAGTACATTAGTAGTGTCAAAAATACAGTAGTTGAGATTTTTACTGGAGACATGCACAATGTATGTGGTCTAGCATTGGTATTTGTGTTATTTGTAACGTTTGTTCTTGTGTCTTTTTGTGCATGTGTGTCTAATGAACTTCACCTCATGTGGTGCCGGTCCCTTGTGTTGCAGAGGGGTTTAAGCTTCTGGTCATGTGGGGATCAGCCTCCATTTAATCCTCAGCAGAGAGACGGAGTGAGAGGTAGACTGTATTTACTGATGTCTGACTGTGCCTAAGTAGCAGTTCTGTTAGAGCTTCACTGTCAAGAGCAAAGACTAAAGAGCTTGCATTTACAGTCGAAAAAGTCTGTCGCTCTGAAGACATCCTTCACCTTTGTTAAAGCTGAAATTAGGAATTCAGATTTTTTTTTTTTTTTTTTGTCCTTTGCTGGAAATTTGGAACTTCTGGTAATCTTTTTTGATCATCACAGCTTGAGACTTGACAGAAAATCCAGAAACTACTGCAGGATTTGGGCTACCTTTCTTCGAAACAGTGTAAGACCTATCGTGGTTCTGCTATTTTGGTCTAGTTCTTCTATTACCCTTGTTCCACTACATCATCATAAGCATCTGACAACTGGAAATCTAATATTTAATGTAAAGCTGCTTCAAAAATACTCTCAGATCTCTCATTTTGCAGCCTTAGCCAATTAGTTTAGCATCTCAGAAATCTTTTTTTGCCTTCATTGGAACACTTTCCTGAGACTTTCCCAATGGCTCAGTCTGGATCCTGCTCAATCCCAGACTTGTCAAGTGGCACCACTGTGCACAGTCCAGTGAGCGTTTGTTCAGACTTGGATACCAGGAGAGAAAGAGAGGATGGAGAAGGAGAAGAGGAGGATGAAGAAGTGGAACTGGCAGAGGAAGTAGGAGAAGATGTTTTGATGTTGGCTGAAGCCGAAGCCGGGCTTGTTGATGGGGAAAATGGAGAGGAAGGTGAAATGGAGGAAGTGAAGATAATCCAACCAGCACTGTTGCCAAACAGTGAGGAAAGAGGGAGTGAAAGACTGGAAAGAAATGGCGAAGGGGGAGCAGGACATCATAAAAATGCAAGCGAAATAACAATGGAGGAAGAGGACAATGACAAGAGGGAGGAAGACTCAAAAGAGGCAATGACACTGATTGAAAGTCAAGGTATTTGTGCAGTATCTGCAGAGGTTGAGAAAGGTTTCCTAGACAACAGTGGAAACAATGAAGAAAACGGAGTAAAAGCAAGTTCAGTCACTGAGCTCAGACAAGAAAAGGCAAGTGAGGACAATAAGTTGCTACAGAATCATCAGGTGACTTCTACAACTGATAATGATGAGACTACACAGATCTCACAATCCTGTGTAGTCTCAAAAGAGTCAGATAAGGACACACAGTTGTCTGCTAATGACACAGACAAAATAGTCCATGTTATTCAGTCCACTGACACTGAAATAGCAGAAGGCATTGAGGACCTAGTGGCAGATGTAATCTCACAAGTCAGTGAGGTTGACGTAAGCATAACTGTAACTACTCTTGACAATCTTTTACTTTCTGATGCTACACTGGAAGCGGAGGTCCATCAGAACAGCCAATTATACGACAGTCCAAAAGAAATAAACAATACACATGAAGAGAGCAAACAGGAAGACAACTCAACAAGAGAAGAAAACAGCAGCACTGACACAGAAGTCAAAAATGAGGAAAAGAAAGAGTTTTTAGAAGATGCTACATCCACATCTGTTAATGTATTAGACACAGACATGGACCAACAGGAGGTCATAGGAATGGGCAACATCCAAAAAGTGGAGACTTGTCATATAACAGTAGATTTTCCAGGAAGTGTAGAAGAGGTACTTTTAGATACTAAACAAGAGATGAATTTGGACCAGATGGAAAAGGCCTTTGAACTGGAGGAACAATGTCAAGTTGAGCTGGACCAGGTCACATCAGAGGAGTCCACAACAAAAGTGATAGATGATCTCCAGGAGCAACTGTTACATCTCCTCAATAAAGACAAGCTAGAAGAACAGCCAATGGGAAAACACCTTGTTGAAGAGGAAATGCAAGGTGTAGAGGAAGTGGCAATGGAAAGTCAGGTAGACATAATGGACGAACCTGTCACTGTTCTAGATGATGATTTTGAAGAGATAGAGGAGCGCAAGGGTGTAAAAGTTGAAGATCAAACGCTTGACACTATTTTTGCTCCAAAAGAAGATGCCGAAAAAATGGATGGAGAAAATCAAGAACAGGAAATAGATAAGACAGAATTGGATACAGAGAAAGATGGAGAAAACCAAGAGCTGGAAAAAGACAAAGTAGAAATGGACAAAGAAATAGATGGAGAAAGTCAAGAATTAGGAGAAGAGAGGTTAGGAGAGGATAAAGAGAAAGATGAGGAGCAGCAAGATATGAAAGAAGAAACAAAGGACTATAAGAATACAAAAGAAAACACAGAGGCAGAACTGGACAGAAATGGAGAAGTTAAAGAGCTGAAGCAAGCAATGGAGAATGGAAATCTATACTCTGAGCCAATCAGGAGAGAATCATGGGGGGCAACAAGATCACAGAGGAGAAAAGATAATGACTGGATTAAAAAAGACCAACCAGATGAAGATAAAGTTCCAGAAATGAAGGAATGGAGGAAAGAACTGAGACCTGTGAAAAAAGACACAGAGTGGGTAAAGAAAGAAGGAAGTCCACCAAGGAGGGATGACTGGATTAAAGAGCTGAAATCAGTGATCAAAGACGACACCGTGTTGAAAAGGAGGGACGAGCACATGAAGAAGAAGAGGGTGGTGCTCTTTGAGGATGGACATGCGTATGTCCCCCAGAAAGAAGTGATGATGGAAGAGGTTAAGTTGATCTCCCACAGGAAGATGGACAGCCCTTTTCCTATATGTAGAAACAGCACGTCTGAAGACCAGGAGTACAAGATCTCACTCTATGCCAAGGTAAAAAGACATACTGTATGCACACAGACATAATGCTCAATACAAGGCAAGAAATAATTGTTTCCTGGTCAAATTATTTCCAGAATCAAAATATGATTGTCGTGAGTGTAGACTGACAGCAGGACTGCACTCCACCAAGGCCCCACAGTCCTCTCATGTTTTATTGGTTTGACTCTTGTCCAAGACAATGACACCACTCCACAGCTCCTCATTAAAGTTGGTGAAAAGATCAGTTGTGTAATACAACCAAAATCCAATTAAAAGAAGTGTGAAAAATAATACAATCTGCCACTTTATACAGATCAATTCCAAAAAGTACTGATTTCATTCTTGGCCTATGTGCAACCCTGCCACCAAGCTGCATGACAAACAGTGCAGACATTTTTGCGTAATGCCAGTGACAAAAAAATGACAGACATAGGCAATTCATTAGCATGAATATTAAAAGGACCACTTTTTACTGTTGCATCTGGAGATGCATAGACACGAGCAAAGGCACAGTTATTAGGTCTGAAGAGAACTGAGCCAAATTACCAATCAGACTCATAACTGATCATTATAAAAGGTGTAAAGTGTCTTACTACCTGTATCTTCCTACCACCTGCAACTAAGCCACTTACAGTCGAAGATATGCAGACTTTTTATTATGCTGTTTCACATCTGTCAAGGAGGAAGAAATATTTTCTCCTATGTTGGCTGGTTGGTTGGATTGCCTCTGCGATATATTGCACAGAAAGCACTGCACTGATTTTCATAAAACTTGCCTGTGAGCTAATGAGGAGCCTCTTCCATTTTGATTCAGATTATAATCCAGAATGAGTTGCAGATCATCAACGACAAAATAGGATATTGAATTACAGCACTTGGGGGCCTAGTGAAGGTATGTATGTAGTCAAGACTTTGTGCACCTCTTCCTGAACCATGTTTTTCACTCATGCAGTAGTACTTTCCTGAGATAGCTAGCGAGAACACCGTTAGTTAATTTTTTTAGTTTGGGGCAAACTGCACTGAGAATCACACCCTGATCAACATTCATGTGTTAATCTTAGAACAACAGTTGACCGGGCACATGTACTGGATTAATATGCTTGGCAGTTGTTTTGGGAAGGCTAGACAGGCAGGGCTGAGACACTTTTCTTGCAAAAAAGGAAACAATGTGATCATATATTGTTTGAGAATATCATTAATCTTAGTCTATATCTATTACTAGATTTGTCTGTGAAGATTCTCAGTCATCCAGGTCATAGTATCCATGGATATTACTAGATTTATATGGAAGACTGAAGATCTTGAGTCAAAATATATATCCAGGGTCAGGAGGAAGTGTACACTGTCAAATCAGTTTTACTGTATACTTTGGCTAAATTTGGTTCATTCACTCACAAGGTTATGTTATTGGAATTTCAACTTGGGGGACGTGATTTGAACTGAACTGACTAGAATAATAATAATAATGGCAACATTAATAAAAACAACATACTGTAACTGCATGATTTGAGTTGACCTGTACTGCAGATTGAATAACTATAGTAAAGAAAAGCAGACAGAAGTCTTGTGGTTGCAGTGTAGTGTGGTTGTCTGCAGCCTTTACCCATTGACACATAATCTTTTGTCTGTGTGTAGGTGTGTGTGTGCGGATTTGGTGATAGCAAGCCTATCTTGATCTGCTTGCTTATCCTATTAAGACAGTGATATCTTAATCCAGCCTACATTGTACCATGCATGCAATCCTGTAGACCAACACCTTGGTGCTGCAGGTTAGTATTTTTAATAAACATAGGTTTGTTGTGTGCAACATTGCAACCAGTGAAGCATCCCTTTAGTTTAAACAACTCACAGAGTTTAATTTTGCAGCAAATTCTTCACAGGGCAGACTAAAAAGAGCTCAGGAGCAGCAGAAAGGTTTAAGACCAAACAAAAATGCACTAATATCCAAGAGCTGCTTCAAGCACATACACACTTCAAGCTTGTTCTCCGTGGGAGCTCACGTTCGAACAATGGCTTTCTTTGTCAGGGACTCTGTTGGAGGCGGTTGATGGAAATATTGTGGAAAAGTTTAAGCATCCAATAGACTCACTTGAAGTATTGAAGCAGAGAGGGTTCAAACTCAACTACTCGGTCCTTTAAAATAACAAACTTTAATTTGGTCTAATTAAGTTAGTATCTAAGGTAAGTGTCTTCCAAAGCTCTACCTTTAGGTCTCTAAAAACTGAAAGGTGGAACAGTGCAGTGTGGCTGCCAGTAGTATGTAGGGTTAATCTCGACATTCTCACTGTGCAAGCCGATTAACCTGCCGTTTGGTGCTGAGAGCTCTGGGCACAGTGGAGCTAGAAACAACACGTATTCACCTCCCACTGACCCAGCAATAAACGTCCATTAATATCACCAACAGCAAGAGCCACACTTTAGCATTTGTTTTCTTTCTTACACATGCTTTTATCACATATCTTTAGGTTTTAAAGCCTTCTTAAGTTCTGAAATTGGACAGTTTAACAAGTGTATGTTGAATGTGTGTTAAGGTTTAAAAACATGATTCACATTTTCCCAAAAGGTAAAGTCTATCTATACACAGACATTTTTATAGAAATTAATAATTTAAAGTGATGGGATTTCACTGAGGAATTATGGGTCCTAAATAGAATAGAATTCAAATATATTCTATTATGCTACTAAAAGCATGAAGCATTTGACCTGGAGACATTTTTCGGGCTCTCATTTGCCTATTTGTCTTTTCAGTCTATTCTGATTAAATGGAAAAAAGAAAACTATTAAACAGAATTGGAAATGGCTCCCAGAAAAAAAATCCAAAATAGAAATAAAAGAAAAAAACATGAAATGCTCACAGTTGCTGTGGGTGTAAAAAAAAAAAAAAGACCTGATGAAGCAGAGATTCCACACCCACCCACTCACTGGAAACATGAAGTGACCTTTACAATTGTTTGTTCCTCCAAAATTCACACAAACAGTGACAGTAAATCAGATTATCTTTTAATGTGAACATCTGCACAGAGACAGTCCTCAAATATAAGCAGCTACAAAATTGAAGAACATGGGTTGTGTGTTCTGTGCAGGATGTTATCATATTTCTGTGCAACTTTATGGCAGCAAACAATAAGTTCTACACTGCAACCACTTCTGCCACATCATATTGCCTGAACTTCTCCCCAAATAACTTTGCATAAAATTGTGTAAAATTGTGAGGATCAGTATTTGTCCATATATGTGTGTGTAGATATAGTTCTCCCCATAGCTTGATTAATACAGGCAATGGGCCATAGTTTCACTGAGATTGTGTTTAATATTTGCTCTGACAAAGAGGCTCTGTGTCTGAAGGAGACAGTGACATACCAGAGAAAAAACACACAACCATGCAAATGAACAAAGACAGACACACAGACATTTTTTCCCACTTTACTGGAAAATGACAGAAGTGGACTGAACTGACTGGACTCTTTATAAATAATTGTGCAGATGTTTGCATGTTTTCGTGAGCTAAGACAGTTTAGAATGCAGGTTCCAATGGAAATTAGATTTCACTAAACTTTTCAATGCATCTGGCATGTTGAACCATGTCTTGGTATGACATAGCATTAAAGAAACTGGGCTTCCCTACGATAGAGTTATTTGTCAAGGTAAGGTAACACAGCATTTATGATAGTGTAGACATGTTTGCTAAATAATGCATAAGTTGGTTTAACCTTTGTAAAATTAAGGGTATGGTTAAAGAGTAATATGGACTAGGAATTGTTCTGTTTTCTACACTTCGGTGCTAACACAGAAGTTTGACAATGTATTATAAAGAAAGGTTCATTTTTGTGTTTTGCTCTCTTTTTTGCTGGATGTGCATGCTTACAAATAGGCTGGAAGTGATGGCGAGAGCATTGGAAACTGTCCATTTTCTCAGAGACTCTTCTTGATCCTGTGGCTGAAAGGAGTTATCTTCAACGTCACCACTGTTGACCTCAAACGGTAATATCTACTGTACATACATACCGGTACATACATTTAAAATATAATTTAAATAGGTATTAGGTAATACTGACACACTTTATAACTGGCTGCTCTTAAGGGATGAATGGCAGTACATTTCCTCTGATACAGACAAAACCATGGTACTCATCAAGTGTCTGTCTCTGATGTCAAACCCTATATTGACATTGGTGGTATTAAAGCCTCCTTAAGAAGCCTGGGTGTAATCTTTGACCAATAGCTGAACTCTGACCATCATACGACCAAGCTTCAATCATTCATTGTAGGAATTTCTCATGTAGAATTTTGTGGCATGTGTTCTAATCCAGACACAAATAATTATAACATCAATATTTTTTGATTACCACAAATACATTAAATCATTTAATATAATTAGTTTAATATAAGTAGCTTTAAAATACTTTTCAAAATCAGTTCTTGCTGATTCACATTGCTTGAAACTAGGCTGTAATATTTGTATGTTCCACTTTTTGTGTATGCTGTTTACTTTTCTGTAGCCTCTGCATCACTTTGAAAAGGTTTGAAATGTGTCACATAACTAAAATTTTACTTTAAAGGCTCTATATTTTATTCCATATTGATGTCTGATTCTTCATGTCACTGTTACAAAAACGTATACTGTATAATTAGATTGACATTGTCATTATCTAAGTTTTCCTCTGTGTTTGCAGGAAGCCGGCCGAACTGCAGGACCTCGCTCCAGGGGTCAACCCACCTTTTGTCACATTTAACGGGGAGCTTAAAGTTGATGTCAACAAGATAGAAGAATTTCTGGAGGAGAAACTAGTCCCACCTCAGTAAGTGAACATAAAAACACACACATATAGTATATTAGAAGCACAGAGGAAATTTATCAGTTAGAGAAGAATATTAATGTGAAATTTCACACCAGCTACCCTAGACTGGCTCCCAAACATGCTGAGGCCAACACAGCTGGCATTGACATCTTTGCCAAGTTCTCAGCTTACATCAAAAACCCAAGGAAAGACACCAATGATGGTAAGAAGACAGAAAAACATGGATTTTTACAAATACTGTGGTGCCCCGGCTAATGAATTTAATCCTTTCCAGCGTCATGTTCATAGGGCGAATCATTCATTAGCCGGAGCAAATTTTTCCGTAGGAATACATGTAAGACCAATTAATCCATTTTTGGACCCACAAAAACTCCCATATAAAGTATGTATTACACACCCATACGTGCACATTTATTGATATATAAAGACACTTACGGAGACGGAAACAACCATTTTTCTTATGTCCCATGATGAAAAACACAAAATGAAGCAGTATTTTAGGTGAAAAAAGTGAAAAAATTAGGTGAAGCAATAGGTGGAAAAATTCGTAACCTGAATTACGAAATTCGTAAACCGAAATTTTATGGGCTACAAAATCTGTAACCCGAAACTTTTTCGTTAGCTGGGACATAATTTTGGCCGAATTTTTTCGTTATCCGAATTTTTCATTGGTACAAGCGTTCGTTACCCGGGGCACCACTGTACTTCAGTCATTATATTTTCAATTCAACAGGCTATTATTCACAGGTTCTCCTCTTCTCCTTACCTCTATCAGCCTTAGAAAAAGCCTTGCTCAAGTCTCTACGGCGTCTCGACGAGTTCCTGAGGATTCCCCTCCCTGAGGAGATCGATGGTGATGCGTCAGGAGACGTGCCAGAGTCGACCAGGAGCTTTCTGGATGGATCTGAGCTCACCCTGGCCGACTGCAACCTGCTGCCTAAACTACACATCCTAAAGGTTCAGCATGATTTTTATACTTTGTACATGGGTTTCATGGACATACAGTTTTCAGTCCATAGAAGTCAAGAACATTTACACAATTCAAGCAAAGGTATGTTGTACTTTTATTGCCCTATTTTTTATAGCGCTAGACCTGCAAAAATCCATTGATTACTTGATTAGTTAATGAATAAATTCAGTTTTTCTTGTGATGTTTCCTTATGATTCAGTCATGATTTCAACCTCACTTTTAAACACAATACTTGCATGAATCTGTATATCATATGATTCTTTATGAGGGCTGTAATGTTACACAGTGTATAAAAAGCACAAAACCCCCTCAGAGCCACCAAATTTGAACACAACAAATGTGAAGTGTGTCAGCATGGGTCTACATCTCTGTTGCGTGTAATTATACACTGCCTGGCCAAAAAAAAAGTCACTACCTGGATTTAACTAAGCAAATAGGCATGAGCCTCCCATTGGATAATTTCTGCATGGGTGATTATGTTTCAGCTGCAACAAGTGATATAAGGATAGTGGAGAACCATCATCTTCAAAGAAAAAATGTGGTTGGAAAAAAATC
>JAQQAE010016475.1:0-11751 GCA_029823295.1 Pseudamia nigra
GTTTTAACGTGACGACATTAAGGACATTTTAACAATAAATTCAAAATAAATGACACTTAACTATGGGGTCATTTACACTGAGTTTTTCCCTTTGTTTATTTTCTTTATTTTTTAACAATTTCCCAGAAAAAAAAGGTTTGCTTTCTTGATTATTTTGTTTATTTTATTGCATTTTTGTTCATTACGTGGATTGATTTGCCATGTTTTATTCACTTCGTGGCTTATTGTGTAAAATGTTCGTTTTCTGTTGATTTTCGTCCATTTTTTGATAGGTTTGTCAGATTTTGTTCATTTTGTGGATATTTTTGAATTTCTGTTTATTTTCTTGATTCCTTTGTTCATATTTCAGATCGGTTCGATAGTTTTTAGATTTCAATGTTCACGTTCTGGATTGTTTTACTTGTTTATTTATTTATTTTTGTTCAGTTTGTTGATTTTGTGTTTGTTTAATTAATCTTGGCCTGCACTCGAAAACCCATCAGCGCAGAAAACGTTTTATTTTGAAGGTGAAGCGGAAGCTGGCTGTCGCCTTCTGCGCACCTGTACTGCGCAGTGATGTCACAGTCCTGTTTGTACGCTGAAGAAGGGCGCGAGATAGAAATCGGGGAGCGCGGACACCCTGGCGGTCGGCTCCGGAGTCTGCGCCAGCTGGTCTGAGGCTGCGACGGTTTACCCATGAACACAACCGCACCGGGACCCTACCGACACCGCTTCATAAGGGCACCAAACACGGGCAGCACAACCTCACAACCCCGGGGTTAACGCTACATGTGCGGGACAAGCAGCGGGACAAATCGCCGCCTGATCGTCAACCGCAGCGGAGGGAAATGTCCTGGTGGTCCAGAGGGTAACGCGGGTTCTCTCCGTTTCCTGAATAAATCCGAGCTTTGATTCAACGGTTTTTAGCCGTAGACACGTTAATCTGGATGTGTGTTAATCTGAGCGAGGGGACTAGTTTGATTTTGAGGTTTTCTTTTTGTTTTTGAACCCGTTGGATTCGAACGGGTTCGTGCTCGTGCCGCCCTTTTCCGGACCGAGGAGACTGTAGCTAATATTTAACATCGGACACTTTGCATTAATGTACACGTTTTTATACCGAATTATGAGCTTTAGGTTCAGCGTTCAAGCCTTTTCTAACATCACGTAAGATGAAATCGAAGTGGGGAGAATTAAAACAAACTTAAATAGCTTTTTTTTGGTCGTGTGGTTGCTGTCTGACCCAGTGGACACAACGTTTAACGTCATTTTTTATCTTTACACTTGTATCCTTCAGCTTCTTAGAATTTAGACTGAATTTACACGATGGTATAATTAATAGTCTAAAAGTATGGATATTTAAAACCTGTTTACCTCGGGCTGAGTGATTATGGCACAAATGTTACCGTGCTAATTATCACAGTAAATGTCAAATTCTTCTTATTTGAAGCTTAAAGCCAAATGTTTGTTGCTGATTGAACCAGGCCATTAATTGTGATTTGTAAAAGATCAGAAAAAAGTGGCAGAAATTATGCAACGAGATGAAAACCAGAAGAATATGAAACGAGATGCACCAGTGTAAGACACTTAAATGACAAAAACAAACCATTACTTCCAGGCTTTTGTGTATTTTGATGTAATGTTACAGTATAAACCAAGTGTAATAAGATGTCTATATGCAGGACATTCAAAACAATATGAATGATTATTTTCGTATTGAAATATGCGTGAGATTAAGGAAAACAACTGTTTTAGAACAGGAACAGCAAAATAAATTCCAAAACGAAAAGTGAAATGCCAGGATAATAATATTTACGCCAGTATAATTTATATCAAACTTAATTAATGTCTTTATGTTGCTAAGCACTATGTGTGTCAATTTCTTGTACATAAATCTTGTGCCATAAATCCCCCCAGAGCATCTACGGGTCCTTGTTAAAATGTCTCAAAGTTGAATTTGTCAGGTTAAATCATACTAGACATTTGATCCAATCTTCACATTTCTAAGATTTAAAGCTAAATCGTTTAAATTTAAAGCTAAAATGTTAATTTACACCTAACATTTTTATTTATTATTTTAAAAAAACAACCCTTTGGGCTTACGTTTGTTTATTTTTTAATTCTTTGGAATATTTTGTTCTGTTTTGGCTCAATAAGGGCTTTATTTTATTACTTTTTGGTCTTTTTTTTGATACTTGCTCTGTTTGTTTTGTTTACTTTTTGTATTGATAATTTTCTTGATTGTTTTTTGGTAACTTGTGTTTTTTAAATTAATTTGTTGGTTTATGTGTATTTTCTTTATTATTTTGGTCATTTTTTTGTAAATTTTGTTGTTTTGATTTATTTGATGTGAATATGGTAGCATTCACAACGCTGAACCAAAATTAACAAAATAAGTTCAGACCTCATTTCTAGTCATCATATTTAAAGAGAAAAGCCCATAAAGTTGTTTTATGTGGATTCAGTTACGGGAAGAAATATATATTAGAAAACCCTGTTACAGTAGTTTATTTAATATTAAACTGCCTTGCTCCACATTCCCTCAATAGCTTTAGGAATTGTACTTTTAGCCTCATAAGCATGTCGGTCACACACTGAGTCCCACAGACATAAAAATAAAGCTGATAATCGATCTCCTGGGCTCCGGCGGGGCCGTCGTCTTTCTCCGCGTCCGTGATCAGCTCCGTTGATGCGCGTCACCTCTGTTTCTTTGCAGTGAGGATGGCGAGGAGGCCACGCATCAAGACACGGACTCGGATGTGGCCGAATCCAGGGAAGGTGGGAAAGTGAAGGTGAAATGGACGCAAGAGGAGGTGAGAGCCATGTCCTGTCACACGAATTTCAGTGTTTTCTGGCTTAAATGGAGACAGATATGAACATAATGTCGTTGTGTGTTTACAGGATGACAAGCTCAAAGCCCTGGTTCAAAAAGTAGGGACAAATGACTGGAAATATATCGCCAGCTACATACCGGTGAGTTCTGAGAGACTATGGGTCCTGTTGCAGATGTGTTATGTGCAAAAATGCATGTGGGGGGGGTATTTTTGCATAATATATACCGACCCAAAGTAAAAATACAACTGGCTCCACTCCTGAGGTACTGACTTTGAGAGAGAAAAACGGTTATGAAGGGAACAAGAGCTTTAAATTTCACAACATACAATGTGCAGGTTAATGATGGTTGTTAATTCATAGTCCTGGGCAAACATTTTATAGTAATTTTGTTCTGTATTTTGAAGCATTTTATGTTTTCTTTTTTTTTTTTTTAGAATCACACTGAACACCAGTGTCAGCACCGCTGGTTCAAGGTCTTGGATCCAGAACTGGTTAAAGGTCCGTGGACCAAAGAGGAGGATGAGAAGGTGGGTGATAGACGTGTGAATCTACACTGACCTCATATTTCTATCGAATCTGCATCAAAGCTGAGTATCATTCAAAACCTTACCATTTTAACAAAAAGAAAGCTGCAGTACAAATTGTGGAGCTTATACATATATTGTTTTGCACTTAAAGCAGCTAAAACGTAGATAATCAGTGTCTTTATCATTAAAGTTGTGTGTTAATGTACTGTGTAAATCAGTGTAGACTCGGTGCATGTGTCTAAGATTTACATGTTAGGTTTTTAAATTTGGTATCAAACCATTGCAGGTTTTTTAAGACATAATTTTGAAGGAATCCAGACTGTGCCTGGTACCCAAATGTAACTAACAGTTACTGGTCAACAATTTACAATGCACTGTCCTCAATCTTTGATATTTTTGCACAAGTAGTAGAAGATCTTTGTTTTTGTCGACAAAGCGTTTTCAAAAATCAGGATACCACAGTGCATGTTAAAAACCACCATCTCCTTCTGTACGAGCCTCCTCAGGATGTAAACACACAAAAACAAAAGTGAAATCCCCCCGTGGTGCCTTACAAGTAGAGGTGTGAATATTCACGGACCTCACAATCCAGTTTGATTCTGATCTCTGCATCACAAAGCTGAAAACCATTCACACCTCTAGGTGTTACAGCTGCCCATTTCCCTTGTTTTGATTTTTTTTTTTTTTACCAGTCTTCCCAATGTACGATTAGTTGAATTTAATTATAATGGTGATTAAAACTCGGTGTCCTTGACTCTGTAGGTTATTGAACTTGTGAACCTGTATGGAAACAAACAGTGGGCAGTGGTGGCTAAGCATCTGAAGGGCAGACTGGGAAAGCAGTGCCGAGAACGCTGGCACAACCACCTCAATCCTTCTGTGAAGAAATCGTCCTGGACTGCAGAGGAGGACCTCATCATTTATAAAGCCCACTCCCTGCTGGGAAATCGCTGGGCTGAGATTGCCAAGCTGCTCCCGGGAAGGTAACTTTGTTTCCAAAACTTTGTTTCTGAGCAACTCCCATTATATAATATATCATACTTTATTTATGTCCCCGTAGGTGAACAAAGTACCTTACAAAAGATTAAACGGCACAAAAAACACACAGGTAAACGCATAAAGAATGAAAATTAAGTGAAAGAAGAATAAAATAACAAGTGTCACCACTCTACTGGGTATTAAAAACCATCCTGAATATAAACATTTTAAGTTTTGATTGGATACATTTAAAAATATATAATTTTTGTACGTGCGCAGACTGGAAGCCTTGTTTTCTTAGGCTCGGTTCAAACCTTGCATTGACATCCAAGCATTTTTGGTCGAATCTGATCAGCCCTAATACCCGGGATGCATCACAGGGCACATTTCCATCAGAGGTGGTCTGGGATGAATTTGCGCACATTGTCTCACAGTCTGAACACGTCCTCCTCCTCGGTGGCATTAAGGAGTGCCTACTCAGCCGGCGTGTTATATCAAGTGTGCCAAGTGTTTTTAGGATGCCTGAAATGTCCCAAAAGTCCACAGAGATGTATTAGGAGTGTTGTGTGCATAGCTGAATGACACTGCCACTTGTATTTCTCCCTGAGGAAATGGATACCCACCGTTTTCATAATCCGGTAGAAATGCATGAATGTGTTAAAGCGCCTGCTTATTCACTAGTTGTAAAGGCATTAAGTCAGGAAAGAGCCATTATAAATCAATATGTTGGTCATAGTTGTCATGGATTTTTCTGGTGTAATGACTGGTTCATAGCAATGAATATTAGGCTAAATGCAGAAAACGCTCCCTCTTAAAATGCAATACAGAACAGTGTATTTAATTGACAAAGCTGATGTGTCCAACTTGGAATGAACATTTGTGCTACAGAGGAGCTGGTTTATTTTCCTACCAAGCAGGAAAAGTCTGATCCTATCAGGCATCACCGGGCGAGACACATCTGTAAGGACAGGTCTGCACAGATGTGCTTCAGCTGAACAAATTTGATCAGACGTACCAGACCAGATGTTAATGCAAGATCCAAACAAACCTTCATTCTATTCTTTTTTTTTTTTTTTTTTTTTTCCCACAGGACGGATAATGCAGTGAAGAATCACTGGAATTCCACTATCAAACGCAAGTTAGAGATGGGCTTCTATGCCGGGGAGGTGTTCAAACCACATGAGCTGGAGGAGCTGTTGGCCTGTGTTAATAAAGATGTTCAGGTGGGCTGCATTATCCAGTGCATAAATGTCTTTAAAACGTTCAAAACCCAATCATCTAAATTTCAGGCCTTAAATAGTATGTCGCTAGTATTGCCTTGATGAAGATGCTTTTCTTCAGTCACTTTAAATGCATTTTGGAGAAATATCTATTTTGTTCATACTGTAGCAAAACCACTGTGGAGGAAAATGTAAACTGTGGAGCCCCGGTAGAATTTAACACAATGCTGAGTTAATGTGTCATAACGTGGGGTGTAGGCTAATGTTGCATTACTTCTTGTAAAAAACAGGTTCTACTAGAAATCAATAAGCCTAGGCATGGAGGAAGAATTTCATGTACATACTGTATGAATGTGTATGTGACAACTCAATTAACTCAGTCATAAATTGAAATCTGCAGAAATCTTTTTAAAATAAACAAACGTGTCTCGTTCCAGGTGTCCAGTTCCTCTCAGGACGGTGCAAACAGAGACACAGAACAGAGGACGCATCCTTCAGTAAGTGTCAATCACTTTTTATTTCAGAAAATTAGAGCTGTGTGATTATGTCCAAAAATATTCTCAGGATAAAATTTATCCTGATAAATGTCAAATCATTATTTTATTGAAGCTTAAAGGCTGGCTCTAAGTGAAAGACGAGACAAAACGATTGTAAAAGATGAAAATCACTTAAGATGCAACAAGGCTCACAAAGTGCAGAAAGTTTTTGATGAATTTAAGTCTTTTCTCCTAAACTAAGGGTTGTTTTAGCACTACGAGGAGGTGATACGTGGTCTACGTGGTGATTTTCATGCCTATACAGTTTTTCATTGAATATTATCTGTGCCATCTCTTGTTCTTGTATTTGTAGACGGTCCCCACACACTTGTCTTTCCGTCGGCTAAGCATAGAGATCTATATTATTCATACTGCTTGAAGAGTGAATGATTTCAGTGAAATGAGCTTTAAGTCTTGAACTGCCCAGGAATGTCCCTGCAATGCAGAATTCTGCTGTTATAGTAGCAAAAATGTTTATCATGATCAGTACATTTCACAGTATAAAATGTATGTGTCAGAATAACTGTTATAAATAACCTCCCATGTCCACATAAGCCTCCTGTTATGTTTTTACTTTTTTTCTCCATTTGCAGGAACCATCAGTCTCCGTTAAACCTGAATCCAGACAGGCTGGCCCTTCAAAGCCCGTCGTCCCACAAAAGGACGGTTTAAGCCCCAAGAATGATGCCGAATCCTCTGGAGAAACAAGCCACACCAGCTGGGTGGTGGACAGCTCGGGGTTTCTGTCTCCAGCCGGTCCAGCTCTGAAAGAAGTACTGGACATGGTCGACGGGGTAAGCGGCCGTCGTCCACTGCAAACGCAGGGTCCGCGAAAAGCTTCACATCCAGCAACTCGAGTTTAAGGCTGTAAAATGCCTTGAATATGATTTTTAACTGGTCTTTTATTTGACTGGATCATGAAAATTTCAAATGGGTTCTTTGGATAATTTGATCATAATCTCGAAATTATTATGATGCACATTATGTCAAAAATAAAGAATAAGTTCAATCTTCATTCTTGTACATCCTAAAAATGATTCTACATTTACAATGAAAATGCAACGTTATGGCAGTTTGCAATAAAGACGGCGCCTGATGAAAACAATGCATTTAATTGTGCTGAGTTAGAACTGAATGGAAAGGTCACATAGTGAATATTGTGGCCAGTATTACAATTTACAAAAAAATATCGAGGAAAGTGAGCAGATTCCTTCTTCAACCTACACATATTGATGTACACAAGCAAAAAAAAAAGTCCAATATACCTTTGTCTGTTTTGCAGTGAGATACAAATTGAACAAAGATTTGACAAAACTCAGCAATACCCTACATAAATGAACATATGATCAAAATAAACCAAAAGCTACTAAAATTATGAACACATTTTTTTAAAAATCCACCAAAATCCTAAACAAAGATGAGCAAATTTGACCAAAATACACCAAGAATTAGTAAAATTACATGCATGACTTACATGAACACAGACTTAAGAAAATATATATATTTTTAAATGCAAAATAAGCAACAAAATAAGCAGAATTATCAGCAGTGAAAAAAAAATTCCGTGATTTAACAAAATGAACAAAAATTGGCACAAATATCAATAAAGGGTAATATGGATTTTTTTGGAGCTTTAAATTACAACATTTTATGACTGATTACAAATTGACCTTGTTTACATATCTCTTAAAATTTAAAGGTGCAGTGTTATAGAATTTAAAGGTCTGTATTTGCAGAGACTGTATATAATGTTTTCATTAGTCTGTAATCACATGAAAATAAAATGTAAGTGAAAAACCTGCAGCAGAATCAGGCCTCTCGGTCGACGGCCGTCTGCCTCCGTCAGTCGGGGTTGGCGGACGGGGGGGACAGAACAGAGGGGACGTGAGCACAAAACTACGGGGATAGACTCGTCTAAATTCACTTGAATGGATACGTGAATACTGGGATGTTACGTTACAGTCTGCAGCTTCACCACTAGATGCCGTTAAATCCTACACATTGGCTTATGTCGAACTGACCGAGTCGCGTGTTTCAGGACCTGGATGGATGGTGCAACCTGGCGGCCTTTGACTTGCCAGAGGACGACCCCAGCCCAGAGCGACACCAGTTCCGTCTGGAGGGCAGCGCCTTGCAGGAGCTGAGCAAGGGCAGCAAAGGAGAGCTGATCCCCATCTCCCCCGGGGGAGTGACCCCGCCCTCCATACTAACCCACCGGAGCCGCAGACGCATCGCCTTGTCTCCTGACACCAGTAACTCCATGACTCCCAAAAGCACCCCGGTTAAAATCCTGCCCTTTTCCCCTTCGCAGGTAAGCACATGCCCTCCGTCCTGTAGCAAAATCTGTTTATCTCAAACTAATGTGTCATGGTACTTTTTTTTTTTTTTTTTGGTTTTAATTGGGTTGCCCATTGATTTATTTATTTTTTTATTTTACTTTTTCATTTTCTTGATAATTTTGTTAATTATATGTGGGAAAATGGTGGCTGTTTTAGAATAGAATCGTGGGCACTGAGGATTGGAAGGAAGTTGTGTTTATTACCGTATTTTCTGGATTACAGGTCGCAGCTTTTTGCAAAGTCTGGCTAGGGGAGCGACAAACATACCGGAGCGACGAATATATTAAAATATTTCGAGTATCGGTTGTTTGTCACACTGACAGCCGCTAGAGGTCGCTCTAGGCTTGTGTACCTTCATCTGACGCATCTGTATTTACTGACAATTTAAGATGTAGAAATTACCGGTAACAACCGTACCTGCCACCAGCTTCACACCGTCACTTACCCGGTGAGGCGGCAGGCGAGCCGCGAGCTGCCCGGCCGAGCGCTTGAAGCGCGTTCCCTGAACAAATGCGACCTGTCTTCCAAAGCGACTTATACACTTTTTTTTTTTTTCTTCATTATGCATTTTTTGGCTCCTGCGACTAACATTCTGGAGCGACATATCACCCGGAACATACGGTAAAAGTATCTTGCAGCATAACCGTTGAGTGAAATGCTGATCGGTTGTTGCGTTATGAAGTTGCAATCAGCACAGAAAACATCTGCTGGTCCTTTTTAAAGTCTTAAAATGTCTTAACATTTGCCATTTGAGATTTAAAGCTGCAGCTACACCTAATGTTTTTTATTTGTTTTGGTCAAATTTTGTTTATTTTATGGAATATTTTGTCACCTGATTTCATTGATTTGCTTTGCCGACTTTCTCAGATGGGAACAAATAAAGATGAATCTTCATTCTTTTACATTTTGTTAATGTTTACATTTAAACAGTAAAATGCTTCACATTGTGGATGTAGATTTATTTACAGGACAAAAGCAGTGGCCGTTTGAAACGACTGTCTAAGTTTATGATCGGGGGGGTGGGAGGTGCATATTTCTGTTTTGGGAAGGACTGCGTTAACTGAACATGTTGTCATTTCAGTTCCTCAACATGTGGACCAAACAGGACACTCACGACCTGGAGAATCCGTCCCTCACGTCCACGCCCGTGTGCAGCCAGAAGGCCATCGTTACGACGCCGCTGCAACGCGACAAGACGCCTCTGACCCAGAAGGACAAGTCTGTGTACGTATCAAATGTACCACTTTGTTTATTTAAAAAAAAATCAGTATTCACTCTTTTACACCGTCTACAGACGTAGGCTTTAAAGCTGTAACTGTACTTCCTCTCGTTTATTTGTTTTTTTAATTTAATTTGAATATACGTCTGAAAGTGTAGATTTGTGCACTTCAATTATTCGTTAATTTTGTTCATTTACTGCTTATTTTGACACAATGCTGTGAGCACATAAATTAATTTACAATGAACAAGACAAGTCCATTCCTCATTTTGTAAAAATCAGATTTTTGGTAAAGTGATGGATTATGGTGGACATTTGTTCATTTTGTTGATCATTTCATTGTCTTGATTAGTTGACCCATTCTTTGCTAACTTTTGTGTATTTATTTAATTGCTTTCTTCACTTTTGTTGATTTTTGTCATTTTAATTCTCTAAATGTTGTTCTAATATTGTGTTCAAAGTTAATTTAATTTATCATCAGTTTTATTTTTAAACATCTTTCACATGTAAAGAGTAAAAGTGGGTTCATATACACTAAAAAAATTATTACAGATGAAATGTCTAAAACTCAGCTTATAGTAAATGTGCCACATGTTTTTTTTTATATTTAACCTTTAGAATTAATTCTCGGCTTCTGCACAGGTTTGTTACTCCCAACCACAAATCTGAGCTTTGCGTGACTCCGCGGACTCCGACTCCTTTTAAGAACGCCATGGAGAAGTACGGCGCTCTGCAGCCTCTGGTGAGTGACGGCACGGAAATCTGAAAGAGCGACGCTCACGGACGTGTCGACTCTGCATTCACGGTGTTTTCTGCTGCAGCCTCAGACTCCGAACCTCGAAGACGACATCAACGAAGTCATCCTCCGAGACGCTGGAATCAACCTGGTCGTGGTGGCTTCGACTCCACCCGAACAAAGACGAAAAGCAATGGTAAGCGCAGCAGAATTCCACACTGAGTAGACGTTTTACAGGCGGTTGTAAATTGCACTGACTGCTGCTTGGAAACAGGCTGTTTGCCGTCCTCTCGTTCCATGCTGCTGTTTGACATCACAGTCTGATCCCCGTTGTCAGCCGGTTTAGGCCACGGCTGGGTGTGACGTCACTTGTTCCTTCACTGAAACCTCTCAGATATTTGTAACAGCATCCAAGCTTTCATGTTGGCACCTTTTTTAGAAAAAAAAAACCTGGTACGTCACAGGGTCCAATTTGGTCCTTGGTTGTTTACGTCCTTACGCTGCCCAATTTTTTTTTGTGTCAAATACATCAACTTTAAAGACTAAATGGCCTCTTTCAGCCTCGTACAGTATATCCTACCCACTCAGAGGCAATTGAGATTATTATTGGTATCGGTGGTATGATGATCCATGTATACCGTATTTTCCGGGTGATATGTTGCTCTGGAATGTTAGTCGCACAAGCCAAAAAATGCATAATGAAGAAGAAAAAACCGTGTATTAGTTGCTCTGCTGAACAAGCCTAGAGCGACCTCTAGAGGCTGTCAAACACCCTATACTCGAAATTCTTTAATATACAAGTCACTCTGATGTATTTGTGCCTAGCCATACTATGCAAAAAAATGCGACTTCTAATCCGGAGAGTACGGTACTTTTGGCAATCTAATCCATAGCCATGCATCTTTTTTGTTTTTAACTTTTTTTTTATTTATTTATTTATTTTCTCAGGCCTTGACAACGCTAGTCCGACCCGGCCTCCCGACATCTTATGAAACACCCTTTTGTCCGGACATGTAATCACCGAGTTTTTTTTTCCATTCTTTTTTCCCAGCATCGTCCTCCTATGAAGAAAGTGCGTAAATCCTTGGCCCTTGATGTGATCGACTCCGCAGCCAAAAGCAAAACCATCAAAACGGAACCTAAACCCGCCCTCAAAGTAAAGCCGTGTCCATGTGTGTCACTGTGCCTGTGTTTAGTCCACGTTTTGTTTCACGGGGTCTCTGTGGTTTGGTGGCAGGACGAGCCGGCGGCTCCTCTGGGCTCCTCGTCGTTCTGCAGCCGAGGCCACGACAACATCCTGGACCAGGGCTTCCTGTTGGGACCCAGTGACAGCGCCATCTTCCCCAGCGCCGCGCCTCCAACGCTAGTGAGTCTAACCTTTGACC
>JAQQAE010016476.1:0-11751 GCA_029823295.1 Pseudamia nigra
GTGTCAGTGGACACTGCACACGTCCATAACTGTAAACAACTCCAGACACCGGAGCTGCCGGCTCTTAACACAGGCAGCACCGTGTCCGGGCCATGTCGACACGGCTAACAGCCGTTAGCCATTAGCCGCCTGTGTTATCAGTGGCTAACGACTGCTAACACAGGCATCACAGCACCATGTTGGGGCAGCCCGGGCTGACACGCATGTGTCTGTGTTAGGTGATGCTGCTGCTTAGATCATGAAAACACTGAAAAATCACTCAAAATTCTGTTATCCTCTGGCCACCTGTTTCAGCAGATATTTTGTGATATGAACAATCAAACAACATCTAGTTTCTGACTGAGTCAACTCAGTATTTACAATATATGTACTATTTCATTTTAACACGGTACTCTGGTTTCTCATAAGCTAAATCTTTAAGAAAAAATCAGCCGCTTTTGGTATGTGCCCATGCATCTACTGTTGACTCCTGTGAAGGTCTCATTAGTCACAGCATGTCCTCCTGCTTCTCAAATCTTTACATTCTTTGTTCACTCAAAGATGATGTAAAGTTACATAAGATCATGTGTTTTTGAGAGCAGAATCACTGAGGAAGTAGACTACACTCTCACTCTACACGTCATATCTGATTATTTTTGAATAGAGATTTTAAAAAAGGGTATGATGAATGTGTCTCGATTGGGAAGTTTTTTATGATATATGAGAGTACTAACAGGAAAAGGAAATATTTACACACTGAAGAACTTGCGGGAAATGAGTTTTATCATGCTGTGTATTGTCCTCTAGTTTGCTCCGTTTCCCATTTCAGCTTTTGTTATAGCCATCTCTGATTATGATGATATTTCCTGTTTGTAGGTTGACAAAACTACAGATCTTGGAACTGAGGGAAAATCAATTAAAAGTGTTGCCAAAGTAAGTAGTTTTCACTTGTTCATAAACAAATACATATACAGTCCTCTCTGCTATGTTACAGAATTAGAGTTTGTCTCTCTGATCACTGTCTCTGTCCTCTGAAAACCTCCTCCATCATCTCTGCTGTCGTACTCCATCCTCCCTGTTTTTACCGTATTGTCACTCTCTGCACCTCTGTAGTATTAAATTCCACGGTGTTACATAAGAGCCCCCTTTACTTGGCTGCTTGCTGTGACAGGTTTTATAATCCTCTTCTGAGACAGTGTGAGGGTTATTTTAGCATTTGAGAAGGCTGCAGAGCCTTTAGGAGACTAAATGTCCCATGAATATTTTGGGAAAGCTCCAGGTGATTGTGGGGAGAGCTCCTTTTCTTAAGCCTCACTTTTAGCCTTCACTTTTGGTAAAACACTTGCTCTTGCTGTACCATTCTGTTTCATGCCTTTCCCATTTGGTCTGCAAAACTGGTTGTTTCCCCATTTACCTTTTTTGTCCTTCCTCTCGCTGGCGGGGTATCTTTTGTTATCTCACTTTTTTTTTCTTCAGCTGAGTGACGGGCTCAGCTAGTTTATATAGTGCAGCACAGTGCCGGAGCTCTGAGCGGATCCTCTCTTCTTGCTGTGTTTATGTGACAGAGGCCAGACCTGTTAAAGGCTGGAGCCCTGACAAAGAAAAGGACTAATGGTCAGGAACGTTGCCAGAGCAACACACAAGCATTTCAGAGATGTAAACAAACGTGTGCATGCACAAAGCGCTGCAGAGTCTTTTCAAGGCTTCTTCATAGAAAACACACTTTCTCTTTTCTCTGCTCATACACAACACAAACATGAAGCAAATATTTCTGTAGAATCCAAAGAAAGCTCCTCTGCTCCTCACAACTCTGGGTCATAAACCATTGCATGCGTTTTTTAGACCCGTGAAAGCATTTTGTACACCAGCCAGTGCAGTTCACTCTTCAGCTCACATGGGGGTCTCTGGTACTCTTGCCAACTTTGAGGTAAGAATGTGACAAACCTGGCTAATGCTCCAGCACATCGACATGATGAATGTTTTCAAACACCACCAAGTACTTACAAAATTGCCAGAGTTTAAATCATATTTAGAATTTGTGCTGTATGTTTTACATTCTCATTTTATGAGGAGCCTTTAAAAAGAAAACAGACTCTGCAGTGGCGCAAGAGGCCACACACAATTCATCAGTGCTATAAAGGGATCTTGTGTCTGTCAATAAACAGCAAGTAGAACATCTCCATTTTGTCTGCAGTATCCTCAAATTGTTTGCATTAGCCAGTTGGAATCATGTGATTTTTTTTTTCTCCCACATTTTCTCTGCTATTTCTTATCTGAGAAGCTTTAGGACAATTTCATTTATCACAGTTATTTTGTATGCCTTCGTTACAACGCTGTTTAAACTTTTGAGCCAATTTGTTTTATGAATAACTCACAGCAATGCCCTTCTGTCAAGGACAGTGAAGCAGTGGAGAAAACTCTGCATTTAGGCACATTATCAAGTTGCAGGCATTATTAATAAAGCCATTCTAAAATAATTTCACCTCCCAAGTTTCTACTGGGGCATATATAGTTTAGCTTGCTAGTCATTGATTACACTGTTCTTTATTGCCTTGTTTACACTGTTGCAGTGAAGGAGCCCGTGACCTGAATGTGGAGGGAAAATTCTAGGGCAAGGCTTAGGGCGAGCACACATCACATTTTCCATTATTAAAGCATATTTCAGTTAGCTCCAAAGGTATGTATGAACTTGTTAAGAGAAACTAGCAAAAGCAGAGAATGTAATATCTCCAAAGTGTATCATAAAGATTGACGGACAGTTTCTTTTGGGCTTTTTTCTGAGGTTCATATCCTGCAGTGCTTGTAAGACTTGTAGAAAAACAGGGTCTGCTTAATAGTTGTCACTGGTTTCCAATTTCCCACGTGTGAAAATGTGAATTTGGTTTGTGACTGGTGCCAATCTGATTTGAGTAATTTCACTCAGTGATTCAATTTAGTCCTTGTTTGGAGTGTCTCACTCTGGTTTCTGTCCTGTGTGTTGACAGAAGCATGCAGAAGCTCACACAGCTGGAGAGACTGGACCTGGGGAGTAATGAGTTCACTGAAGTGGTGAGTTTCTGTGTGTGTGTGTGTGTGTGTGTGTGTGTGTGGGGTGTGTGTGTGTGTGTGTGTGTGTGTTTGTGGATGGTCAGGGCCATCTGCCTCTGCGGTGGGGACCTCACCTCTCTGCCTAATCAGTTTTCTGTCCATCTCCAGAAAAACAACTGCTTATTTCCTTTGTCAGATTCATAAAGCCCTAATAACCTCAGTAAACCATTGTTTGCCTTGTTTATTTATTAAGTTGTACATCCTCTTTTTACTTTCCTATGACCCTAACCCCATTTCTCCTCTTTATTTCCGCAGCCTGAGGTGTTAGAACAGCTGACTGGAATCAAGGAGCTGTGGATGGACGGGAACAGACTGACATTTTTACCTGGGGTAGAATTTACAGTCATTTCTCTACATACCCTTTCAGTCAATGCTGCTTCCTAAAACTTTATCCTGAGATGATTTTCTTTGATTTTCACTCCACTGTCTGCTTAAATTTTCATCAAAAGTGACTGCAGTCAGTTTGCATTAGCCTGTGAAAGTCATGAAAACCAGCAGGGGAGGAGCTGGAGTTCAAAAGGTCTCCCTCACTGAATGCATATGATTGAGCAGCAATAGTCTTTGTTCAGAGGTCAGTTTAGTAATTACAAAATAATAATTCTGCTGCTGTGAAGTAGTTGTTTATTTGAACATGCTTAATTTGCAATGTCATTGTCATCAGTGCAGGATTAATTTTTCATCTCAATGACCAGCTTGTTTGTAACTGGGTCATAATTGAAGCTTTATTTCTGTTGCCAGTGATTCCGCAGCATTGGCTGTAATCACAGTCTGGCCTTTTTATAAGCAATGTCTGTTAAGCAGACAAACACAAACTAAATTCAATGCAGGCTCTATATTTTCACTTGTGTTTAGAAATTTCTCACTTATGAAACTGATCTGAAGTGTGTGAATGGTCTTGTACCTGAAATATTGAGTCTCATGATTTTAAGTACAACAGTAAAGGAGCCACTGCAAGGGCAACATATAGTGGAGACAGCTAACCACTAAAAAACAAAGCAACATTCGGGCAGTGAAACATCCACGGATCTGGAATACATTACCATCAGAAAAAAAATATTAACTTGTTAAAAGGGTTTCGGTTCTGGTGCAGAACTACGGCTTAAGCAGAAACAAAGCTGTGAACACTGGTCGGTCTTAGCTGTCAGGTCATTTTCAGTCAGTAGTGACCTGCATTAGGCAGTTTTGGTCTCTTAATGTGCAGTATTATCTTTTAGTTATGCTCTTAGTGTGCTAATGTTTGTGTTGTTATTTTTTAAAAGCCTAAACAGCGACAAGGTCTGCAAATTAGCTATGGCTAGAAGTCCTATATATGTTGCATGGGTTACATTATTACCTCCACGAAGGAGGTTATGTTTTTTTAGTGTTAGTTAATTTATTTATCTGTTTATTTGTTTGTTCACAATGTAACTCAAAAAGGTATGAATGGATTTGGACGAAGTTTTCAGGATAGGTCAGAAATGGCAAAGGGCCAGTCACTTAGATTCTGGGAGTGATATGGATCATCGTCTGATCCAGAATATTTTTACAAGATTCTTTACCATTATGAGATGGGGCCATATTCAATATTTGTCCTTGTAACACCACAAATAACAATCAGAAAATTTTGCCAAAAAAACACGCATACACCATAACACCAAAAACACCCTAATAGATTTGATCAAAGCACAAAGTGTGATCCAGATATGGGCAGTATTCCACATATAGTGAACCAGAATGCTTATAATTCCAGGGGCTAAGGAAAAATAGCTACTGTAAGGTAGCAAATAAAGCTATAGACATGAAACTGATACCAAATTTTAGTGGTAAGTCTGTTGATTCAGTAACGTGTCCACAGATTTGACATATCTTTAACAGTTAAGGAGGTAGTGCCAGAAGAAAACCACCATTACGTAAATATTACTTTTCATGTATAACTATTGAACTAATAATTATATGTATGTGATTCCAAATGTAAATGGAAGGCTTTCATAGTCTAAAGAAACCGATAATTAAGGTAATTTGTTTTCATTGTCGTATTCATACGGCTGCCATGGCGGAAGTATGTATTCTCTGAGTGCTATATCGTTTAAAGGGTTTCAATACTGATGCAAAACTATGGCTTAAACAGAGACAAATCTGTGAACACTGAGTCAGCTCTAAGCATTAATCATCTGCATTAGTCATTTTTGTTCTTTAATCGTGCAGTATTGTCTGTTTGTTACATGTTTGTGTGTATGTTCTTAGTGCTAACTTTTTTACTGTTTCTAAAAAGCCCAAATACAACACAGTCTGAAAATTAGCTATGGCTAGAAGTTCTACATACATTTCATGTGTTACATTATTTTTAAAGTAACAATGTTGATATGTGTTGTCCCTATCAAATAAATACGAGATAAAATAAAATGTAATGTGCATATCTTGCTTGATTGCGTCTAATATGTAACTTCTGTATGAATAGTTTGTACTAATAGTACAACAACTTTATTTATTGTTTTGAATACTAATCCCAGGCATGAAGGTAAAAGTTAAAGCATTTCATTACTGCTAATTGTTAATATGTGATGTTTGTCTTCATCTATGCAGATGCTGGGGACATTAAAACAGCTGGCATACCTGGATGTATCTAAGAACAATTTAGAGATGGTAGATGAGCAGATCTCTGGCTGTGAGAATCTACAGGACTTACTGATTTCCAATAATGGTCTGACACAGCTGCCAGGCTCCATTGGTAAATCATTGCAATGCACACACAATGGCGTATACACTTCTCATATAGAGGAAATCAAATTATGAAACATCCCAACAATCTGTTGCCAGTACACTGCTCATTTCTGGGTTCTTAGTTATTTATCTTATTCCAGTTATCAGTAATGAACAGTGCACTTTACAGCGAGAAACACTAACAATTTATTTCTCCACAATGCCTCTTATAGGCCGCTCTGAATTTCTCAGTATGTATAATTCTGTGTTATTAGTGCTCCTTTAAACGCTGTTTTACCCTTTTTGGATACTTTCGTTTCTCTATTTTTTAGTTCCATAGGCCTTCATGGATAAATGCTTCTTTTAAATAATTAAATGTGTTTCCAATTACAGGCTGAATTCATTTTAATATCCTAAGTCTAGATTTGTTTATAGTATGCACATGTAGTTTCCAAGCTCTGTAATGGAGTAATGTTCATGCAGTTAGAGCACATTAATATAATCAGATGATGCCAGAAGCAACGTCAGGCTTGATTCCTGCTAAACTAGTTACTGCCCTATATTGATGACATTATGAATTAATCTAATTATCCACTGTAATGGATATTCCTCTTTGTGCTACAGTAGAAAGTGAAAATCAATAGCTGCCCAGAGCTGTAGAAAGCATCTCTCTGTAATTCACTCATGCACTCTTTGTCTTTTAATTTACTTTAGGCTCATTGAAGAAACTGACCACGTTGAAAGTGGATGAAAATCAGCTGATGTACTTGCCAGACTCCATCGGAGGGTGAGCTTTACAGCAATAGTTTTAATGTCACCAGAATAAAACCCTCGATTAGTGGATTATCTTGCCGTTTTCATCTGTCATCCACAGATTACAAAAACGTCTGTCTGGATTCATACAGACAGACATAATGTTATAATGATGCTGACGTTTGTTATTAAATGTCACTGATTGGTAGAAAGCATTTTGAGAATTTATTTTTATTTTGAAGAAGTGTGTGGTAATCTTAGTGATCGATTAAACCAGACATAGTAGCTTTTCTCAGACTGCTTCTGTCCACATCAGATAAACCTGCAGCTGCCAGGGTTTATAGAGGGTGGGACGAGGTCTGCATGTTGACCTTTCATCTGATTGGAATCCTTGTGGTCCACCATAGAGACATACATCAAGTTCATTCCACTGATGCCTTTTATTTATTTCATTGTTATTAGATTTGTCCATCTGCACATCCTGAATGAGATAAACCTGTTCTTTCCGGTTTTGTTGTCTGTCGGGTGTTTCCAAACACTCGCAATTATCCCTTATGCTAGAATGTGTCTCCTTGTCTTCTTTCACACAGATTATGTTACAAAGCCTGTGGTTTAGCTTAATCCCATGGAAGGATTTTAGGTTAAGCATGCTGATTTTTTTCATTTGTACATAGCTTATTTTATTCAACGTGTTGCCTGTGCACTGTGTTGGTTTTTTCCCTGGTTTATATTTAGCAGGGGTTTTCATAGTTTTTTTTTTTTTGGTTTTTGGTATCATAACAACAACTGTGCGCAGGTCTGACTCGCTTTGCATCTATGTGACTCCTCAGTATTTATTTGGATTTTTTCATCGAGCAGAAAGCTCGAGCTGCTCTGCACTGGTCTGGGTCAACGGTGAATGGGTGCAAAATGTTTTCCCATGACATTCCATGAAGCATCTAAAATGCTACTGTTGTGATGGACAAGTTGAGCAGCATGACCAGAATTATTATTTCCTTCAGCCTTAAAGGTTGATTTTTTATTATTTTTTTTATCCTTAATGAACATATAAGAAACTGCCTATTTGTACTTTCTTGTTCAGACTGATACACAGCAAACTGAATTACCCTGTGAATATTTAAAGTTGGATACATAAAACAATTAATAATAGAGTGATATTGGTTTCATTTCAACTTTATTTCAGACTTGGGGTCCAGATTTAAAATAATAAGACAGCAAGTTACATTCCCACAAAGAAGAATGCAAGCACATTAATGGCCCACAAGGAGACATCTGTCCCAGTGTTTCTATGGTTGGGATTGTGCAAAATTTTATCCTAGATAAAATTATTCTGATTTCATTCTCAGAGTTATTAAGATGGCAGATAAATGTATACATAAGATTTCAGCTTGGAAGGTATTCATTCTTGCTGAAGCAAACATTTCTCTTGCACTGCTCCATCCACGTTTCTTAAGTAGAATTCTCTTGGCATCACTGTAAGCTACTTGCAGTTTTTGCCAGCCTGCTCGTTTGGAATCTACCCTTAAGTGTACAGTGTATGGTGATGTACAACATGCTTTGAACAAGGCCATCCTCCCTTCATTTGTACACATTCCAGACATGCAGGAGAGTGTTTGCTTGCGCATACATCTTGCACCTTTACCTATGAATATCATCATCTGTCATTTCTTCTGTTATAAAATGTCCAAGATATGTTGCCTTATTTCATGTGCAAACATTAATACAGTAGTAATATCGCCCCTGTTTATGCATTTAAAGGACTTGTCCAGTGTGTCAAAAGTTTTACATCAGCAAGAATGCACTAGCCCAAGGGACCGTAATCTGCAGCTCTGGGGTCACATGTGGCTCTTTAGCCCCTCCCAAGTGGCTTCTGTGGCTGTGTTCAGTGAGGGAAGAAACATATTATTATAAATCAGAATCAACAAAAGAAGCACAAAATCAATAAAAAGAAGAAAAAAATGGACTACATAGTGAACAACAATTCAGACAGAACTGATGCAAACAATCAAAATCAACAAAATCATCTGCTTCTTGATGATTTTGTTGATTTTTTTTTTGTTCAAGAGGATGAACAAGATTAGACAATATAATAAGTTAAATCATCCAAAATAAAACACACCTAAGAAATTAAAGAAAAATAAACAAAACTATGACAAAGCTTCATTCTTGATTAAGACAAACCTGAGCAAATTAATCAGGAAAATGAACAAACTCACACTAAATAATAAATCAATGCATAAAAACTTAAGAAAACATTCATCAAAATCAACCAAGTAATTAACAAAATGGCCAAGTAAATGAATATAACCAAGAAAATAAGCATAAAAATTTTTAAAATGAGCAAAATAATCCACAAAATTTACAGAAATAATCCAGGAAATGAACCAAAGTTCACAAAAATAAATAAATAAAATAATCAAATGAATGAACAAAAATGACAAAGCACTTAACAAAATAATCTGTAAATAAACAAGAAGGGACAAAAAATGAACAAAATAATTCATTTATTTAAGAAAAGCAAGCAAAATAATCAAGGAAATGAATGAAAATGAAATACAAGAAAAACAGAAAAAAAAAAAAACCCAAATGAACAAAAACGAATGAAATAATAACCAAAGTGGTGTCAACACACTGCCAGCTGAAACATGCACCATATCTCATTTGGTACGTAAAGGGTTTGAGTATTATTTGCAGCTCTTGACTTTTTTCGTTATGTCCAAAAATGGCTCTTCAGATTCTAAAGGTTGCCGACCCCTGCACTAGTTTGATGATGACAGAAAACAGAATGCATGAACCAATTAATCGTGTTTGATACCAATTATAGTCATTTCACAATTTATTACAGTCCAGTATTAGCTCCACACATCCACATAATGAACAATATATCTGGTCCTTTGTGTGAATTAAATCCGTCTGTGTCTCTTGACTAGGCTGATGTCTCTGGATGAGCTGGACTGCAGCTTCAATGAGATCGAAGCCCTGCCCTCTACCATTGGCCAGTGCGTCAACATCCGCACCTTTGCTGCAGATCACAACTTCCTCACCCAGCTCCCCCCTGAGGTGGCTATTGGCATCACTGTACTTGTGTGTCTTGGTGGAGATTTAAGTGTTGTGATTTTTATGTCTTCTGGCTGGTTCATGACTCCCTGGTGTCTTCCTCATCACAGCTGGGGAACTGGAAGAACGCAACAGTACTGTTCCTACATTCCAACAAGCTGGAAACTTTGCCTGAGGAGATGGGTGACATGCAGAGGCTGAAAGTCATTAATCTCAGCAACAACAAGTGAGTCTCCAGTGGTCAGTCACAATGATGGTTAAGTTTAAACACCAAAGTCATTGAGATATACTGACAGCTAATGAAAACATTCAAGCAGAGTCCTGTGTTTTCTCAAAATAGGGTGGTAGGGGAGTTACTTTTGTTGGATGCCAGAGTGTATGACTGCTTGCTTAGTTCGTGTATTGTGCTGTTGGCACTCTTCACTGCACATGGGTACTCAGTTTGCTATATGGGCCAAGTGCCATTCCAACAGTACACAAAATATGTGTATAGATTTTAGGGTGTGGCTTACAAACCCTATAAAAACCCATAAAAAAGGCAACCATTTTCATTTATGTGCAAATCAAAATAATGCAACTTTCAAGGGATGAATGTCTGAGGGTCTTGGGTATGATGCAGGCTGGTTTGGCTTTCAATGAAGTGGTAAGACGAACGGCCTGCTCCTACCCAGCCATCAGGAACCTGGTTGAATGCCACAGCATCACTGAGTCTGTGGACAACAGACCGCATCCTGGTCAGGAAAGGTTTATGATGTGGGACATGCTCAGCAGACAGATCAATAACGGGGTTCCTCATCCACAGAACAGGCCACATCTGGTGCAGATGCTCCAGGAGGAATGGGACTGCATCCCTCAATACAGGATTAGTCGCCTGTTGTGAAGCATTCATCTGGGAATTACTGCCAGCCAAGGGGCAATGACCTGGGCTGTTCTGTGAGGCCAATGCAGAAGTAACTTTATATTGTAATACCACTGCTTGGCCACTGGGGAATTGATCATCCGGCTCCAAGAAGCTTTTTTTCCCATAGAGATACATTGCACTTCGATCTGAAAATACTAAGCAAATAAATTTTTTTCATGGGTCATCATGGTCTCAAACGTTTTATTTGGACCCTCTAATAAGTAACGTGGTGGTCCAGCTTTAAATTTTGACTCCGTTATTAAGATATTTCAACAAATCACTGCCGTGCTGGGGTTTGATTGACATGTCGCTATAGCAACAGCTTGCTAGTGAACTCAGACTGATTCGGACGTTTGTATCCTCTATTTAGTCAATATGGGCATAGTTATACATGAGATACACTCGACTGTAGCTGTGGGTAAGTGCTTACACTAACAACACTGTAATATAATTTTGTTTGACACTGCGTGGTGAAGTTTTACCACATCAGTAAACTAGCGGCTAATATTAGCTTCCCATGAGTCCCCTGGCATGGACGCTTTATAAGCCCCGCTGCCGCTCATCCAGATATGGTTACATCTTGTTTTTGGCTCCAAGATGCTGTCGGGGAAGTGACAACCTGGTTGGCCTCAAAACAGCCCTTCAGAAACTAATGGGTGACGTCACGGTCACTTTGTCCAGTCATATATACAGTCTGTCCTGCCAGCATTGGTCACCATTACCGACTCTTGTCCTTTTGCCTTTTGCGTTAGCTGTCTTGTTTGGTTAAAATTGGCAACAACAATTTATTCTTGATAACTTCTTTTGTTACTGTCTTTTTCACTTAAATTGCAGGGTTTATTATGATTTTTAAAAATCCATGATTTAAAAAAAATTCCAAAAATCATGACTTGAATGTTTCCATTAACTGTTGTATTCTGTTATTTTATATGTCTAGGGCTGTAGTCTACTATGGGGCCACACTGATGTTTTTGTTTTATACATGAACCAATGGCAGTGCGTCTAATACTGTGCAAGAATTTCAGAAACATAATTCTGTATAACATGTTTGATAAATTTGATTAGAATCATTGGACTAAAAGTAGGAAAAAGTCAAAACACTTCAATTTTCATCCAAACACCATCATCAGGTGCAAAGTGTGAAGTAACCTTGGTAAGAAGTCCACATAAAAATGTGACACGATCATATTTTGCCCTTTCACCTTTTTTAGCTCAGTGATTTTGGGCGACACGGTGGTGCAGTGGGTAGCACTCGTGCCTCACAGCTAGAAGGTCCTGGGTTCAATCCCAACACC